>JAHRHZ010000270.1:3820970-3833609 GCA_024137785.1 Ginglymostoma cirratum | reverse complement strand
CAGGAACAGGATACTGATTGTGGATGATCAGCCATGATCATAATGAATGGTGGTGCTGGCTCGAAGGGCCGAATGGCCTACTCCTGCACCTATTGTCTATTGTCTATTGTCTAATTAAGTAACTAATTAACTAAGTAAACCAACCACCAATTCAGGACCACTTCCTGGTGAGCTGCAATTTTGTAGCTGGTGTGACAAGGTCAGTGACCAGGGTGGACCTAGCTGGACGGGCAGGAAAGTGTATCTCCTTCACAGGCCTCCTTTCGCAATTAGAGCTTCTCCACTACCACCCAGGAGAAGGGCGAGGAGACCCAATCAATCTCAGATTCTATTCCTGCTGAGGACCTCCCAGAACATATATTGCAGCATCAGTGCCTGACTGTTCAATATCCAGTGCTGAATATATTCCCAATAGTGGCCACTGCTCCTGGTGATGCTGCTATAAGCAGGGAACTGCCAGACATTCAACAGCTCTGAAGTAGTAGCATTTCCCCGATAGGGAAAATAGAGTCATAGAGACATACAGCACAGAAACAGAGCCTTTGGTCCGACTCATCGGTGCCAACAAGATATCCTAAATTAATCTATTGCTGGCTCACAGTGCCAGGGATCCGGTTTCAATTCCATCCTCAGGCGACTGTCTGTGTGGAGTTTGCACATTCTCCTCCCGGGTTTTGTCTGGGTGCTCCAATTTCCTCCCATAGTCCAAAGCTGTGTAGGCCAGGTGCATTAGCCATGGGAAATACAGGGTTACAAAGATAGGGTAGCAGGGTCAGTCTGGGTAGGAGGCGTTTTGGAGGAGTTGGTGTACACTCGATGAGCTGAATGGCCTGCTTCCACACTGAAAGGATTCTATGAATCTAGTCCCATTTGCCAACATTTGGCCCATATTCCTCTAAACCCTTCCTGTTCATATACACATCCAGATGCCTTTTAAATATTGTAACTGTACCAGCCACCACCGGTTCCTCTGGCAGCTCATTCTATTAAAGCATCACGCTCTGTGTGGAAGAGTTGCCTGTCAGGCTCCTTTTAAATCTTTTCCCTCTCATCTAAAACCTATGCCCTCTAATTTTGGACTCAATCGCCCTAGGGAAAAGACCTTGGCTACTTACCCTATCCATGACCCTCATGATTTTATAAACTTTTGTAAGGTCACCCCTCAGACTCCGGCACTCCAGGGAATAAAGCCCCAGCCTATTCAGCCTCTCGCTATAACTCAAAAGCTCCAACCCTGGCAATGTCCTTGAAAATCTTTTTGGAACCCACTCAAATTTCAGAACATCTTTTCTGTAGCAGGGAAACCAGAATTGAATGCAAATTCCAAATATGGTCTAACCAATGTCTTGTACAGCCGCATTGTGATTTCCCAACTCCTATACTCAATGCACTGACTAATAAAGGCATAATTACTGTTTGTTTCCATTGGTGGCACAGGTTATTGCACTATCCATTAATTACCGCCCATGGGAGTTTGGAAAGTACAGCTGGATAAATCTCTAGCCAGACCTTCAAAATCTGTTAGATATAGCAGCTTAGAATATAGTGCCTCAGAAGTAGGGCAGACTCACCTGTGGGAAACACATGTCAGATATTCAGAGAGGCACTGTGAATAATGTTCCAGTCAGACATCAAAATCAGCAGCACAGGAGTTTTTAATTTTTAAAAAAGTCCTAAAGTGACTCATGAAGACAAAAATTGTCATCATTCCTAATGAGTGTTTATTATTTATCCCCAACAAAACAATATTTCAAATCTATTGCACTCAGCAAATATTTCTTGTTTTCATATCTCAGAAAAGTGAAGTGGGATATCAGACCACCATGTGGGCTTACACCTCATGATGCAACACTGGGTCCTTACTGAAGAACAAAAACATGGGAATTCCCAGCTTGGGTAGGTATTATTGCTTAATATTCTTGTCCATATCAATGAACTTTAATGAACTAGTAGAAGCCAAAGCCATGTTACTCAACCACTTTATGAGTCATTTAAAAGACCCTGACGAAATTACAGAATGGGTCCTTCAGAACGGTTGCAGGTTTTCATTCAACTGGTGAAGTAACAAAGCTGACGAAAATTTGACAGTAATTAATATTACACTGTCAATCACCCTCAGAAAAAAAAACACAAATATATGTTTGCTACGCTGAAGTGAAAGTTCATGGTGGTGTAGTTTTGGGATAAAGGCATGTTGTTCGGACAGATAAGAGAGTTTCACTTTACATTTCATCCAGCCAGGGATACTCGATGCTGACACTGAATGGTGTAAGTTTAAAAGTTCTCATTGCTCAGCATTGACATCCCTTTGATAATCTCCACGCTGCATGATTTCAAAAAGAAACTTGCTGTTTTGGAAAGCAATACATTTCAGAAAATATGATAGCTAAGGTTCCTAGTGCATATATGCTGTAACCGCTTGGTTTGATTTGCACTTAGGAGAAGAAGTATCCATTGTTTGGCTTCAACTCCACAATGAAGAAGGACTCAACTCCATGGCTCATAATTTATTGGTTTGCAGCCAACTCAGTAATCTTCATTTTTGAATCTGTAGCCAAAAAAAATTTCATCTCGAGCCAAATTGGCTCCCAGCCTTCAGTTTGCCTGTAAATGGAATGTTGCTTTGTAAGTTTATCCTCATTCATGCGTTTTGTTCAGACACTGGGGCTAAATTTGATATGCCAGAAAACGGGTGCTGGGTTGGGATGTGAGATTAACCCACATCCATTGATTGTGATACAAGTGGCACCACAACTTTGTAATGTATCATTATTTCAATGATTTCAATGGCCATTTGTTGATTCGCTGAACGTACCATCAGGGGACCAATATAGTGAGTAGCCAACATGACTTATTTCAAGCTAACCTGGAATTTTATGGGATAGCTGCATTGTTCCTGCAGTAGGAAGTGACTTGGAACTGGGAAAGATTGAAGAGTAGCACAGCAGGGGAAAGGACAGACTCCAAGATTTCTGAGGACTAAAGTGCAGGCCTTGGGGAAGTGAGGTGCCAGTTGACAATGGTTAGGGTTTGTTAAAAGGTTTGGTGACTGACGGCCCATCTCTTTGCATTAATATTCAACTTTCTATCTTCCCAAACTCACCAAAACAAGCTAAATGTCAGGAAAACTCAATGTGAAAACCAGAGTGAGTACCTGACGAATTCAGTTCTCTGCTTGTTCTGAATGACCTCAGTGTCACGGGACACCATGATCTCAGGGTATTTTTGATTGGCACCATCTATGAGTCCATGAATTTTGGCATTTTACATGTGCCAACCTGTACGAACACTCATGGCAAATCATTGATCCACCTGCAGGACACCTCTGCCCTTCAATGCTGCACCTTGGGCTTCCCCGGTAATTCTCATTGTAACACTGTAGCAAGGACACTGTGCAATCTGGGACACACACACCCAGCTCCTGGATTGCACCAGATTCCATGTCTACTATGCTCTCTTACTGCACACTCACTCTGAGTCACCCTGGATGCTCACAGTATCCCTGCCTTGCTTTGCCTTTTTGCACTTTGCTTCCTCAGCCAGAGATAACAGGCTCAAATTATTTCTGTCTTCTGCCATTTAGCACAAATAGGAAAAAAACCTTGTCATTGTTGTAAGCTAGCCTCAGTCAAGTCATGGTAGACAGTCTTCCCAGCAGAGTAAGTCAAGGGCCACCTTCAATATCAGTACAGGGGTATGGTCAGTCAGCAAAATGGTCAGTCAGCCACTTGTGGTATTCAGAGTCAGGATGCCTTTCATATAAGGGGTGAGGAGCTGAATGGTGAGCAGCCCACTGTCTTTGACTCTGCCCTTCTGGAGGCTGTTTTCTTCCTGTATTGAGGGAGAGGCAGGTATTGAGAGATGAAAGTGTTTGGTCCAGCTGTTTCTTTTGGAAAAGGTGGAGAAGTGTCTCAAACAAGCAATTGGAACAGCACAGAAGGCCAGTCTGTTGGTGAGAAGGGCCTGTTTCCACACTGTAGGGATCCTATGGCGTCAGTTGATTGATTTTATTGTCACGTGTACCGAAATACAGTGAATGATTTTGTTTACGAATGGTACAAGCAGATGATAGCAAGCAAAGGATATGACAGCAAATCAGGGAACATGTCATTAGCCAGTAATGAGGGCAGTACAGAATGAGCCTTGGTTGGAGGTGAACACAGTAGCAGAGAGACTAAGTGTGAGGAATCGGACAGAAGTGGTGAACTTCTCCTGATGGAGTAGAGAAGGTCATTGACCTTCTTCCTATGGTGTTAGATTTTCCTCCAGATGGCTAGAACTGCACTGACTCAAGTAGAGGCTCTAATCAGAATGGCATCGTGGTCTACGGTTGGTCCTGCAGAAGAGGTAGTCCCGCTTCTGCAATGGTCCATTCAGCAGGTAGTCCAGGTGGGGCATCGATTTCCCCTGTCAGCCATATCCACGTCAAGTGTCAGAAACAATGCAGTACAGCTCCAGGCTGACTGTACTACCATGGGCTTTTAACAATAGCATGGGTGTAAGGGATGTCAGTGAATGTCAGGAACCAGAGGATGATGGTTGATGGGTGTTTTTCCCACAGGAGACCTGTGTGCAGTAGGGTTCCATGAGCATCAGTGCTGGGGCCCTTGCTACTTGTGGTTATATAAATAACTCAGGTTTGAATGTAGTAGGGTTGATCAATAAGTTCACAGATGATACAAAAATTGGTGCAGTAGTAAATAGTGAGGAGGGTAGCGTTTGATTCCAGGAGGATATAGACAGGCTGGTCAGAGGGGCTGATCACCAGCAAATGGAATTCTATCTGGATAAATGTGAGGTGATGTAACTGGGCAGGACAAACAAGACAAGGGAATATATGATGAATGAAATGACCCTGCAATGCATTAAGGATCAGAGGGACTTTGATTTGACTGTCCACTGGTCCTTTGAGGTAGCAAAGCAGGTAGATAAAGTGGTTAAGAGGCATATGACATACTTGCCTTTATTAGCCGAGGCAGAGAGTTTAAGAGCAGGGAGATTATGCTAGAACTGTATTAAAATGTTGGTTAGGCCACAGCTGGAGTATTGTGTGCGTTGTCTGGAATCCACATTGTAGGAGGATGTGAAAGCACTGGAGAGGGTGCAGAGAAGATTTACCAGGATATTGCCTGAGCTAGAAAGTTCCATTTATGAAGAGGGATTGGATAGACTGGTGTTATTTTCCTTGGAGCAGAGGAGATTGAGATTGAGGTGTATAAAATTATGAGGGGTTTAGGTAGGGTAGACAGTAAGAGACTTTTCCCTTTGATGGAGGGATCAATGATCAATGGGCATAGATTTAAGGAGAGAGGCTGGAGGATTAGAGGAGATGTGAGGAAAAACCTTTTCACCCAGAGGCTGGTAGGAATCTAGAACCCACTGCCTATGAGGGGATAGAGGCAGAAGTTCTCAGAACATTGAAGAAACATTTAGATGTGCACTTGTGATGTCAAGGCATACAAGGGAATGGACCAAATGCTAGAAAATGGAATTAGAATAGTTAAGCTATTTTTGACCAGTATGAATGCAATGGGCTGAAGAGCTTTTCTCTGTGCTGTAGCTTTCTGACTCTATAAATTCCGGGATATTCACTGAGTGGCAATTTGTTCCAGGGACATGGTGAGATGGGGCCAGAATTGGTTGTGAGGGATTCCATACGGGTAGGGTAAGTGGACAAGTTTGGTCAGATACAGTGAGAAAACCCACCAGGCCTCATGGTGGGGATCTATCCAAAAAACATAATGCAACTTGGTCTCAGCCAGAAAATAGTAAAATTCAGTCCTCTGTCACATATGTTTAAATAGCCTAGAAGTGTGATGGACCAGCTCTTTAGGAACTGAATTTTCTCCTAAATGAATAGCTCAACAGAATAATGACAGCACACTATGCATACCCACCTGACTCTTACTGGAGTTATTTCATGTTAATAATTGTCCAACTGCCAGTATCAGCAATGCCTCTGAGCATTAGCTTACTGTATTAAAGAAGTGGAACGTAGCTGGGGTTGAAATCATCAAGTGCTGGGCATTTGTCTATTGCCTCTTATTTTCCCACTGCATTTTTAAATTTGTGTTAAGTCCACTCAATGCTTCTTATTTAATTATTTCCTGATGTAATGTCTTGACATGTGGTCCTCTTTCTCGATATCCTGGATCTTGTTTGCTTGCCCTTTTGTTTTCTCACTCTTGAACACAAACCTCTGTGCTACACATGTTGAGTGAAGTAGATTTTAAGTTGTGAGGAGGTGGTTTCAGCTGATCCATAGAGCAGGAGGAGCCAGAGGAGTGGAGAACAGGTGAGGTTGTGTCAAGAGTGAGAATATTCTTCTTGCCATTAGAAAACTCCTGATTACTCAAGATGGATTTTTAAAGGACTCATTACAGCTTGATACAGCCTCTGAAGTCTTTGAGAGTAACTGTACTAACTGGTAACAGCGTCTTTAGAGTTGACAATTCTCATTTGTTGTAATATTAGGGAAAATTTTCATCATGTGAATCATTGGAGAACTTGACGGTTTTATTGCAGACTTCAGTAGATGCCCACCTAGTAATCAGCCAAGCAGCTCCTTGATATTCTCTGTTCCACACAAACATAGAGTGTAGCACTGATGACACAAGTGGCCTGACACCCAAATCACTATTGATCAGGGCTTTCAGGATCTGAAAGGGTCCATTGGATCAGCTATCCTGCTGGTCAGTGGGACCGCACATCCTATGCTGACCAACATGGTTTTCTCTCTCAGAGCACTTTGTCACATGTAAGAGATAATATAAGGCTGGCCTTACAAAATATGCAGAAAACCAGCTAGTAGCTGTTTTCTTGTAGAAGCAAGAGAGAACAAGAGGAAGGCCATCCAACTCCCAGGTAACATATACAGTATGTCAGAGCCAGATACACCTCACAAACCCTCAAGATGCACTAGGGAATAAACACAAGTAATTCATGTTTACGCAAATAGGGTTATAAGGAGGAAAGTGTAGATTTGCTTAATTTTATGTTAATGTTGGTTATATTAAAGGAGAATGTGCTTTATGCCATCTTTCCTGGAGATTGCATCCTTTATTAGAATATATGACTTATTTCATTTGACTTACTTAATTAATTAATTAGTTGGCATGGCCTTATTGGGCTTAAAGTATTGAATGTTATGGTGTGTCAGCATAGACCCAAATTGCAGGGTTGGCCCTTTTCTCATTGAGGGGAGTGAATGAGTCAGGGTAATAATGTCAAAGATGGACTAAACTAAACTATAAACTGTTTACAGATCATTTATGGGAAAGTATTATATAATCACCTCTCAGTTGTTAATTTTAAATCTAAGACAGATAACTTTTTGTTAAGCAAAGGTATTACAAGATATGGAGTTAGACCACAGATCAGCCAGGATCTCACTAAAAGGAGGAACAGGCTCAAAGGGCTGAATGGCCTACTCCTGTTCCTAAGCTTGATATCCTATGGCTACAGTAACATCATGAAACATATATTATTATTGA
Source organism: Ginglymostoma cirratum (assembly GCA_024137785.1). Lineage (NCBI taxonomy): Eukaryota > Metazoa > Chordata > Chondrichthyes > Orectolobiformes > Ginglymostomatidae > Ginglymostoma > Ginglymostoma cirratum. The sequence continues at coordinate 3,826,116 of JAHRHZ010000270.1, read as the reverse complement.
AACCCAAATGTCATTAAAGTCTTAAAAATGATTTAAATTTTTGAATTTCTGTTCTGTGTTCTGAATATTGTAACTTTATTACAACTTCCAAGATGGATAACCTTTTTAATTGTTGTTATGATTCTAACATGTTGGCTGATCAGAAGAACATAAGTAGTCTTATTTTTATCCAATACTTTTCCCCCTTTATCTTTGGACATATTTTTTTCTGCACTCTCAAAGACAATGTAAAATTCTACAAATGAAATTGTGGAAAAATAGGTTACCTCTCTATGAACAACAAAATAATGAAATTTTTGGAGAAACGCAAAAATGTTCTGAGTCCAAAGGCCACTCTTTGGAACTTTATACTTATCTCTATTAAAACTGCTCTATGGTGCTGATCAGCCAAATCTAGCTGGCTTGCAGAGGAAGAATGTGGTCCTTTTAAAAGACTATGTTGCAATACCTATAAATCCAAGTTACTCTGTTTTTGACATTCATGTTAGGCACATAATGTGCTGTAAAAATGTAGCTTGGTTGTGACAAATTTTCAGCTGTATATAGCACTTTTCCTTTGATATTTATTGGCTTCTGTTTTGAAGCAGAAATATAAAATCAGATTTTAAAATTCGGTTTTGCATGTGCACGTAGAGTATACTATGTATAATAAAAATGCAATGTTGGATTTCATTCTAAAAACTTTGATGATAATGGACACAAACCTTTGAGCAGTTTAAATGAAGCTTAATTCCCACTGGATTGGGGGATGTAAGGATTAGTCCTGTGTGTCAAAAGGGAGTTGTTGATTTCAGTATGTTGGAGGATATAAGTTTACATTCCAAAGTTGACATTTGGAAAGTCATAATTTGGTTTTTTTTATGATTAGTTACTCTTGACTGGAGAGTAATTGAAACACTGTTGTGCCTTGATGCATTCCTTTTTTATCTAAAGTGACACTGCAGCACTTGGACACGGATTCTTCACATCTGTAAGTTAGCGGAAATACCAAAAACTTGCATGGCTCTATGATTGTTACATTTAAACTATCATGTGCCACTAATTCTGTTGCTGGTAAGTATTAAGGATGCTTACAAAATACCTTGGAGATACTGTAGTCAAGAAGGAAGGAAGATGGTTATTCAATGTGTATCCAAAAGGTAGGAATCTGGAATTTCAACAGATACCTTGGTCAATAGGGTACAAAATGTATATCTTATCTGCATGCTTTTCATTCCTATTTTGTTCCATGTTATGTGAATGATACTTCTTTTCCTAGTGATTTTTGTTTTTATTTTTACTTTCGCCTTTTATTTTCCATTGAATGAACATTACAAGCTTGCTTAACCAAGGATGAGGTCAGTTTCCCGAATACTTTCCTAAACTGAAATTATGTACAGAAGTAAGCTGCCATTTTAATTGCTAATACATATGAAAAATTTTAAATGAAACTGAAGGTAAAATGAAGAATGTAATGACAATTTTTAACTGACATTAATGGTTTTTGCTTTTATTGTGGTCAAAATGTTTAAAATCTCTCAATTGTGGAACTGCAGATTACCATGCGCTTCAGGCCAAAGAAGTTGTTTTAATTTGGAAAAACAAGTTATGGCTTGTGTTAATTAATGGTTCTAAAAATTGCATTCTGTTGAAGTAACAATGATAAGCATTATTAATTCTACAAACCCTAAAAAGAGTGTCAGATGCACTCAGTTAACCTGAGTAACTCCTAATCCTCTTTTGATATTTCAATTTAATCACCCTTCATGTCAGCAGAGTAATACATGCTTTGGATTAGTATAGACTGAACATGCTGCTTTTACAAATGAACAATGGAAGAGCAGAGAATAAAAATCAGAACATAAAATATAAATGATGTATTATTTATATATTCCTGTGCATACATTGGAAAATTGCAGTTTATGCAGGATGATTCCACATTCAAAGTTTCCTGACAACTGTCAAGTCTCTCTTTACTGAGTGCTAACTTGCAGCATTGCTATTATCCCCCAGAAATAATTAACAGCTGTCTAAGAATCTCTCAATATCACTCTGTACTTCTTTTTAACTAATTCTCACTGGTAATGTTAGCATTTATTGTCCCTTTCTTCAAAGGGCCATCAAGGGTTAATGTGGTACTGGACACTGGCCAGATCAGGTAAGAATCATGAACTTTTCCCCTTAAAGGATATTAGAAGTCAAATGTTTTTAGTGATAAATCAACAGCTTCATGGTCACTTTTACTCCCACCTGTATTTTGTTTCCAGATTTTAAAAAAAGCAAAATTCATATTCACTACTGAACTGATGAAATTTGAACCAAAACGTCTGTATTCTTATCAGACTTTTCATAGAACAATACATTCAAAAGTCTATAGTAGGAAGAGACTAAGACAGAAGTTTGAAAGTACAGGGGGTGGGCAAAAATACTATTAACGAAGTGGGGTTTGTACAGAAATGTGGTGAGGCAGATGGGTTTAGGGAGACTATGCGAATGTGCAAGGATATTGTGGCTAAATGCTTTGCCGCTGATAATGAAGTGAAGAAGACAAACACAATAGACAAGGTTCAAGAGCAAAAAACACGCTACATTATAGTCCTGGAGCAGACAATTAAGACATTTGAAAATGAGAATAAAGGTTTTGAAATCCATATATTTGGGATGGCAGTAAAATGTCTGAGTTGACAGAATTGTTAGCTGATTAGTAAAGTGTGTTGTAGAGTCATAATAGTCTTACCAGACCGTAGGGCTGTACTCTCAAATTCAAGACAGATAATTGGTGGTGGTTTAACCTGAGGGTCACCTCACCTTAGATGAGGGGAGAAGTTGAGAAGGAGAGTCCTTCTTGGTAACATCAGCCAGTGAGGGGATTGAACCTGTGCTATTGGCAACAGCTCTGCATTGTGAACCAGCTGTCCAAGTCAACCAACCCCCTTATTTTAGGTAGGAGCAACTGAGTCGTGAACGAATTCCAGATTCAGAAGAGTGCATTTCTGGAATCATCAAGGGCAATTTTGAAGAAATCAATACACAAAAATAAAATGTCGGTGAGGGTTCACACCGAAAGTAAAGTAGGGCATGTAAGAAAGTAATCTTACATGGTTTCTCTCACATTCCAACAGTGAAGGTACATTAAAAAGTATTTCATTGGTTGTAAAATGCTTTGAAAATTCCAGAGCTTGTAAAACATGTGCTGCAAATGCAAGTTTTCTTTCCTTAGAGCTCAATAGGATACCAAGGTTATGCCGGGTTCATTCTGAGTACACAGCTTAAAGTGCATGTGGAATTATTACCTGACATATGAAGTTTCTTGTCGAAGCCAAGTGAGGAGCCTTCCATCTTGCTAATGTAGCGATGGAAATGGTTAATGAGCAGGAATGCATGAACCCTTGACTGGGTGTCAGAAATGGTGATCAATAATGAAGAGGGTCCAATGCAGTAGAACATCATAGCAATAGTCATAGAGTTGCAGTTAATGGTGGAGAGGTAAGTTTAGAATATCATCAGAATGCACATGGAAGCTGGTACCATGTTTAGTGATGATGTTGCTGACAAGTAGCAAGTCAATGTGGAGGGAAGCCAATGCTGGAGTACAAATATATACAAGTAAACAAGCCTTAACAGGAAATATACTGACTGATGAGACAGGTGGGACTGAGACCAAGATGGAGTAGTGCCTTGGAAGCAGGCCACAGAGGTGATGGAAGATGAAGTGATTGATAGTTGTGCAACCTGCAGAGAAAAGATAAAGAAGATAATGTCATGATTGCAAAGGAAATACAGCAGAATATTGCAACCAAAGAACAGCTTTAATAATAAAGCTCTCTTTTCATTCAAACCAAAGAACATGAAAAGTTCAAGCTCTGTGAAAGCCCTACAAACAGTAACCCAATATCTGAGTTCAACCGACGAACAAACTTCTCAAGGGCTGCTTTTGTAATTTGTGATATTTTCTGGTTTGGATTGTTTCCTAGTGATCCAATGTCCATCATCGCGGATTCTTAATGTAACCACATTTTAATTCCATTAATATGTTACAGCATAGCTACCATAAACCTGTATTTTTTAAAGGTTGATTTTGATCCAGTGTACATTTCCTCCTTAGCGACCTGCTCTTTTTTTTTTGCTTTAAATGTCTAGATGCTGCTTTAATCTGTTTGGCCGCACAGCAAATGGGTATCTGAGGCTCCAGAAGGAAAGTCAAAATTCCTGATGGCCAAGGGATATCTTTATGAAGAGCACAGTATTTCAGGTTGCGGAAGAACAATAAAGAGAGTACTTACAGCTCAATTGAGAATCACTGCCTTAACGGGTCGATACTATGAGGCACAGCAACAGCAAGGGCAATCAAGAGCCACAAAAGTAAGTTACACTGAGGTCATAGGTCCAAACTGGTCCCAAAGGCAGGTTAAAGTGACAGAAGGGAATATTGAAAGCCTAAGTATCTTTTGTCTAATGGATGGAGAAAGTTTTTTTTTAAGAAGTTTTGTTTATATCACAGAAAAGGCAGAAGATTTTCCATTGAAACTGTGTTACAAATGGGAAGTAACAAGGCGTGGGGCTGGATGAACACAGCAGGCCAAGCAGCATCATAGGAGCAGGAAAACTTGATGTTTCAGGCCTAGACCCTTCATCAGAAATGGCGGAGGGGAAGAGGGTTCTGAAATAAATAGGGAGAGAGGGGGAGGCGGATAGAGGATGGATAGAGGAGAGGATAGGTGAAGAGGAGGCAGACAAGTCGAAGAGGCGGGGATGGAGCCAAAAAGGTGAGTGTAGGTGGGGGGGTAGGGAGGAGATAGGTCAGTCCAGGGAGGACGGACAGGTCAAGGGGGCAGGATGATGTTAGTAGATAGGAGTTGGGGGTGGGGTTTGAGGTGGGAGGAGGGGATAGGTGAGAGGTAAAACAGGTCAGGGCGGTGGAGATGAGCTGGGCTGGGTTTGGGATGCGATAGGGGGAGGGGAGATTTTGAAGCTTGTGAAATCCACATTGATACCATTGGGCTGCAGGGTTCCCAGGCTGAATATGATTTGCTGTTCCTGCAGCCTTCGGGTGGCATCACTGTGGCATTGCAGGAGGCCCAGGATGGACATGTCATCTGAGGAATGGGAGGGGGAGTTGAAATGGTTCGCGACTGGGAGGTGCAGTTGTTTGTTGCGAACTGAGCGT
>JAHRHZ010000270.1:3793671-3815970 GCA_024137785.1 Ginglymostoma cirratum | reverse complement strand
GGGGGGACTGCAACCCTGACTTTCTAACCCTAAGGTAGGGTCACTGCCAAAGTGCTCCAAGATCCTCTGCAATCCACTTTATCCAGGGATAATTTGGCAAACTCACTCTGGAATGCCGCAAAGATTGGAAACTAAAACATTAGAATAATGCAATTGGAATGCTGTCCTACGGATAGGGTTGAAGTAACTAGGGGGAAGCTTTCTTCTTGCTTGCTATTTTGTGATTTGTGATGGAGTACCGCAAACGTATACATGGTTTCATTATGCACTTTAAAGTGCAGGCTGGAAAGGTTTATTGTTTTGCAGCCCATACGTTCCTTGACATGGGAAGTCAATGTTTCAAGGTACTTGGTTCCATCAATGGACAGAAAATCCATTGGGAAGTCCACATGCTTTACTGATATGTAGACAATGTGTATTCAGAAAATGATTACATCAAATATATCTGTACCCTAATGTTGATAACTACTGCCTTACCTCATGAGTGGTATATTCCACACTCTACTATCATTATCAAGCCAGAAGGTTTACCACTTTTCAATGAGCAGTGCAGAAGAGCATAAATATTGGCCACAGACAGCAACATCCACATCCCATTATTAAATATTTATTTGAAACCACCAGAATTTGTACAGAGACTTAGTGGGTGAGAAAAGACAGAGTAATGGTAAATTTACTTATTTACACAAATGTTTATTACTAAGAATTGGGGTGGAGGGAATACTTGGAGAAAGATGTTGAATATAGATCAGTTTGGAAAAAAAGAATTAATCCTGAGGATTGCCATCTTTATCACCCACTAGAATAATTTCATAGAGCCATACAGCATGGAAGCAGACCCTTTGGTCCAACACTGACCATGTTCCCAAATTAAACTAGTCCCACCTGTCTGCATTTGGCCCATCTCCCTCCAAACCTTTCCTATTCCTGTACTAATCTAAATGTCTTTCAAACATTGTAACTGTGCCTGCATCCATCACTTCCTCTGGCAGTCCATACACAAACGGCTCTCTGTGTAAAAAAAGTTGGCCTTTGTGTCCTTTCTAAAACACTTTCTTCTGACCTTAAAAACATGCCCCATAGTTTTGAATTCCCACACCTTATGGAAAAGACCTCTGTCATTCACCTTATCTATGCTCCTCATGATATCGTAAAGCTCTATTAGATCATCCCTCAATCTCCTACACTCCAATGAAAAAGTCCCAGCCTATCTAGCCTATTTTTATAACTCAAACCTTATATTCCCGGCAATATCCTGGTAAATCTTCTCTGAACCCTCTCCTGTTAAATAATATCATTCCTATAGCAGGCTGACCAGAACTGCACACAGTGTTCCAGAAGAACCCTCACCAACATCCTGTACAATCTCAACATGACATCCCAACTCCTGTACTCAAAGGTCTGAGCAATGAAGGCAAGCATGCTAAATGCCTTCTTAACCACCCTATCTAACCGTGACCCAAATTTCCAAGAATTATGTACCTGTACCCCAAGATCTCTCTGTTCTACAGCAATACCCAGAGCCCTGTCATGCATTGTGTAAATCCTGCCCTTCTTTATCTTACCAAAATGCAATACCTTCCATTTATCCTAATTAAATTCCATCTGCCACTCTTCACTCCATTTACCCAATTGATCAAAATCTCTTTGTAATCTTGAACAACATCAAATGGACTTGTGGGTGAAATGCTGAGGGAAGAATTAATCAACAACAGTTAATTCTTGAATACATTAGCTTAAAAATTCATCTCAGGATAGGAGGCAGAATCAAACACAATTATAACAGCAGTCCATTATATTCTCCAGCTGAAATTGACTTCAATACGTAACTCACTTCTACTACTATTAGCTAATACGTGTTTCCACCCCCATTGCATTTTCTGGACTAGATGCATCAAGATAGTTGCAAGTTAGTCACCTAGTTACATTTTATACCAACAAAGTTGTGAAAAATTGTCAGTATTGATCTGAGATGGAAGAAGATTCACCAGATGTGATTTGGTTAAAAATAAATGGGCTGAAATAAACGTGTTCTTGAATGAGTTAACAATAAGTGTTTTGCCACTGAATGAATGAAGCAGTTTCATAAAATTGAGAGTCTTTATAGATGCCAGTCACTTGAGAGATGTTGCCTGTATTGTACCATTTTTTTTTTTATACTTATGGCAATCAATGTGCTTTTAAAGCTAAAAGTTTTCAAGTCCTGATTTAATGTAATGTACATTGTATTGTGATAGTTAAGTTTTGGCATTTTACAATTATACGTCTTTATGGTATTACCATTCAACCTTTCTTCACACTTGTTATACCAAAACCTCCAAATGTTTCTGATCTTTATTAGGGCAGTAAATCCCTATGTAAGTATGGACAGGTTGCAAAGATAAAAGGAATGGAGAAAAGTCAACATGCAGCTAATTGAGCTTTATGGATCATGAGTAATACTGAGCATAGAGCATGCGTACTTAAGAATGTTGACTTAAACTTCTGGCCTTTCCCACCTCTCTCTCCCTGAGATCCAACCTTATGCCCTTTCCTAAGCAGGAGGTGTGAAACCCAGCTTAATGTACATAGCTTGCAAGCACACTTACTGAGTGGGTTGGCATTTAGCACCCTCCTACTGAGCTCTCTTCAGTTTAACAACTTCAGCCTACTGGGATCATTAGAGTCAAATTAAGAAAACAACCTAAAAGAGAGAAATATCAATCAATGCTACGTTTGTTAAGTCAAATTGGGTCATATTTATAGTTGATTCTTTTCATGTCAAGAAATATTTAATTTTCTAATAAATTACTTTGATCGCATGTACAAGGCAGAAACAATACTATTGCATAAAAAACTTTAAAATACGTCAAATAGCTTGTGTACCAAAGAAAATCAGCACAGTTTGAAAAAGCCTTTCTGAAACAACACAAACAGCAAGATTTTATAGTTTTGACCTGAGTGTGGATTAATTCCAGAAAATGGAATTGAGACAGCATAAAATCACAGAAAACGTGGCTTCAGTTTCAAAAGTAACTTGCTACAGTCAACATTCTCAATCTTTTGTACCAGTTTAGTCAAATCTGATGCGAATTGAAACGTTGAAACAAATGAGAAAAAGGAAAACTATAATGCAAATGAAGCCTCAACTCACTACCTTTTAATTAATAAGGTAGTTCTATACCAGGTCATGAAGCCATCCATTTACATATGCACTAATAGTTTGAAGCGCCTTAAAATTTTACTTTATCAAGGGATGGAGAAAATATCACATATTTTCTGCTAAAGCTACTCAGAAGATATTGTTAGACATTTTGAAGAATGCGCTGTATCACAATCTTTTTTTAGTGCGTAGCCCATAGTGATGGGAATCTTTTCAGCTTCTCATTTCTGCCAATTATGCTGTTGCAGCAAGTCAGGCAATGAGCTGAATCACCATTTGTACTCTATGATTCTATGCTTCAAGCAGGGATCTGGATAATGAATCCTTCATATGGAATGCAAACAGGAAATTGGAACTGAGGCCTGAACCAGATCAGCCATGAGCTTATTTTGAATGGTGGCACTGGCTCAAAGAGCCAAAAGATCTTCTCTTGTGATTGAACCCCAGTTCATATTTTCCAATACCTTACTTCGCAGATATTGCAAACCCATTCTATGTCGTTATTGTCCAGAAAATACTGCTGGTCTATTCCAGCTACAAAAGCAGAAAAAAACCTGGGATTTTAGTATTATAGTTGGAATTGCAATCAATATATAGCCAAATTGCATCAACACGTGGACACGTAAGGTCCATAAATTGTGGACAGATGGTATACTTCTATCTGGCTATAATAATGGTGACATGAAAGAAACCTTTTTCATACTATCAGCAATATACTTTATCAACTCTCAGGACAGATATTATGCACTTTGATAATGCAAATAAGGACTAACAATTAAGTAAGACAAGAATTGAAAACTTGCAGCTTTAACTATACTTTGATTGAATATACAGTGGTTTATAAAACATCTGTGACAAAATAATTCAAGGAAGAAAATCTATAGTGTCAAAGCACTTTAGCAAAGAAAATAAGAACTTTTTATTTCTTTTATTCTTTATTCTGTTTAAGAATTCTGTAATGTATGCCTTTTAGGTCTTCAATGCACTCTTTAATGTAATAAAGGTATTGGCTTAAGGAGACAGTACAACTTACCTCTGTTAACAGAGTTCTTACTGATGGCAATAAATGGGATCAAATGCTCTGGGAGGGAGTGGGAGGCTGAAGATAGCCTATTTTTATGTTTTGATGTACTATGTTCTGACTTTCAGGCCTTAGGATTCTATAGGGTATTTGGCAGCAAACGTACTAAAACAAAGCCCACTTCTAGGTAATGCTGTTATTAGACACTGAAAATTAACATCAGATAAATTGCTGAAAATAACAGATACTGACAGCGGTTCGAACTAAAATAGTTGCAGTGTAAACAACGGAGTATTTGCTTGATTACAGTTGTTATATCTAATCATTTCTCTGCTGCTAAAAGCAGAATGGCATCATTGCTTAGGCACCTGTTCTGAACCAGCAGCACCAGTTGACATGGTACAAGGTGGAACATGAATGGGATGTCTAGGAAATTGAACAGGGATTCGTTTCTGAATTACATTTAACCAACAGAAAAAAGCCTCTTGTGATTTAATGTTTGTTAAGAATCAGATTGTTCAGAGTTTTGAAGATTTTTTTTCTTTTCTTTTCAGTACCTACTTCGCACTTCATAAAATATTTTTAAGGTCTGAATACATAGGGTCCTGTATGATATTTACGAATGTCTAACTTACATGCACTCGTACTCACTACCGCACTCCCTTAAAGGGCTGTAATTTTAAAGGTCCAACATATGACCATTTCCCATGTTTTTTTATTTCCCTGCTTTGTGTTCTGAATTGTGGACAAATTGAGTTGTGAGCGAACTCTGTTCACAAGCAGGGACTGCCTGTAACGATATAGAAAAAATATTGGTGAAAATTTAATGAAAGTACTGACCAACAAAGATGAGTGATTGTCATGTTGCCAAGAGACTCTAAAAAGGAGTGGAAAGAATACTAGTTTCATTCCACCTCAGGAATTTTAGAATCATAGAATCCCTAGTGTGTAAGCAGGCCATTTAGCCTACTGTGTCCACACCTATCCCTGCATTCCCCATGGCTATTCCACCTAACCTGCGCATCTTTGGACTGTGGGAGGAAACTGGAGCACCCGGAAGAAACACATGCAGCCACAGGGAGAATGTGAAAACACAACACAGACAGTTGCCCAAGGCTGAATTCAAATTAGGATCCCTGGTTCTGTAAGACAGCAGTGCTAACTACTGAGCCACTGTGCCACCCAAAAGGAGTGACAAGTCTCATTACTGCAAATTTCAGATTCTTGTGTGAGTTGGCAAATCCATGTAAAATTATTAATGGTAGTAGCTCTGTCTGAATTCCATGTTTGAATGTATGAAGTATTAGAAGATAACAGAGAGGAAATCATGAAGATCAGCTTCAATCAGGTCCACACTAAACATATTACTAACTATATCTGTAAATTCCTGAGAATAACTGCACCTGTAGACTTCAATTACTTTTTATTCTTCATTCATCTGATGGGGGTGTTACTGACCAGGCCAGCATTTATTGCTCAGAGGGCAGTTGGGAGTCAACCACATCGCTGTGGGTCTGGAGTCACATGTAAGTCAGACCAGGTCAAGATAGCAGATTCCTTCCCTAAAAGACATTAGTGAACCGGATGGATTTTCCAACAATCAACAATGGATTCATGGTCATCATTAACTCCAGATTTATTTTTGTTTTGAATTCAAATTCCACCATCTGCTATGATGGGATTCAAGCCCGTGTCCCCAGAGCATTACCTGGCTCTCCTGGATTAACAGTCTAACGACAATACCATCAGGCTGTCACCTCCCCAACAATGACACAGCTAAAGAACCCTGCTAACAGCTGCAAGAAGGCCTGTTGCCAATCTGCAAAATAAAGACTGCTTGTCTATGTCATTTAACTGTATCCCTGGCCACAACAATTCCTGTGGGGATCATTTTATGGTCTTGGTGTTGTCCATAGGTAATCAGTGCATTGATCAAGGTTGCTGATATTGCCTTGGCTGGAGTATTGCATTCATTTCTTGGCACCACCATTTAGATTCATGAGAACAGTTTCAGGGATGAGGAGCTTGTGGATTGATTGGAAAAGCTATGACTGTCTTCTTTAAAGGTGAGCAGATGGAAAAGAGATTTAATAGAAGTTTTCAAAATTGTGTGTTATATATGGGTCTGAAATATGTGAGTCTGAGTTGAAGCCATTAATACTGAAGATTGACATAAACACCGCCCACTATAATACTGTCATATATACTCATGGGCAGAAGAGTGTGGAATCTGAGAAAAGTAAAACCTAACATCCAGGGCTGCCTTATTGTCTCATAGAAACATTGAAGATAGGAGCAGGAGGAGGACGTTCGGCCCTTCGAGCCTGCTCCACTAATTTTCACAATCATGGCTCAATAGCCTAATCCTGCTTTCTCCCCGTAACCTTTGATACCATTCACCCCAAGTGCTATATCTAGCTGCCTATTGAACATATTCAATGTTTTGGCATCAACTACTTCCTGTGATAATGAATTCCACAGGCTCACCACTCTTTGGGTGAAGACATATCTCCTCATCTCTGTCCTAAATCATCTCCCCTGAATCCTGTGATCCCTGGTTCCGGACACAACCACCGTTAGGAACATTCTGCCTGTATCTACCCTGTCCAGTCCTGTTAGAATTACATAAATCTCTATGAGATCCTCCTCATTCATCTGAACTCTTGTGAAAACAATCCCAACCTAGTCAACCTCTCGTCATACGTCAGATCTGCCAACCCTGGAATCAGCCTGGTAAGCCTTCGCTGCACTCCCTTGAGAGCAAGAGCATCATATCAATTGAACTTGTAAGCATTTGCTAACAGACAATAAACTACTTTTTCAATGCAGGAGCCTCTTCTAGTTAGAGAAAAGATGGATTTCCCCTACCAGATCACCACTGTTAAAGAGCATGGTGCAGCAATCTACCACATGGTGAAGTGCAGACCTGATTTAGCTGCTCAGACTACACTGGACTAGACAGAGCAGGGAGATAGAAATCCTTCCCAGTGGTGGAAGGATTGCAGACCAGAGGAGATAGAATTAAAGCAGTTAGTAAAAGCAGTAATGCTGACATGAAAAGAATGCCTTTTTTATGTAGTCCCTGCCATTCCATGTTTTTGGTGAGCTGTGAGGGAGTAACAGGGAGGTTATTGTTGGAGTTGTGCTGGACTTTGGGAGGCCACAGCTGGAGCACTGTGTGCAGTTCTGGTCACCACGTTATAGGAAGGATGTGATTGCACTGGAGGGGGTGCAGAGGAGATTCACCAGGATGTTGCCTGTGATGGAACATTGCAGCGATGAAGAGAGGCTGGATAAGCTCAGGGTGTTTTCTTTACATCAGAGAAGCCTGAGGGAGGGTGGGGGGCCATGATCGAGGTGTATAAGATTATGAGGGGCATGGACAGGGTGGATAGAAAGTAGCTGTTTCACACAGTTGAAGGGTCAATTACAAGGGCCATAATTTTAAAGTGAGAGGCAGAAGGCTCAGAAGGGTTGAGGAAACGTTTTTTTTCAACCAGAGGGTGGTGGGATCTGGAATGCACCACCTGGGAGAATGGTTGAGGCGGAAAACCTCACAAATTTTAAAAAGGTAAGGAGTTGAAGTGTCATAACATTCAAGACAATGGGCCTAGTGCGGGAAAGTCAGACTAGTGTAGGTAGCAGTGCATTTTGCGTGGTACAGACTTGATGGGCTAAAGGGCCTATTCTGTATGATTCTATGATAGCACATAAAATAGAGCAGGTTACCAGACCTGGGGAAGGATGCCAATGTCCTCCCACCAGGCATAAATTAAAGCTCAGTCAACCCTAACATTACCCTGTGACAACATAATATAACTAACATGGGCTGGCAAGTGAGAGCAGGAAACCTTCATTATAAAAGGTTTTTTAATGGACGGGAAGGAACGTTGAGGTATTATCTTCAGAGGAATCATGATCCAGAAAAATAGCACCGTACCTTCTTCACTCCTTACACAGAGAACTCAAAGATAGCTACAGATTCCAGTCCTGCTGAGATTACAAGTCAACCACTAAACAATTATGGCCTTAGGCTAAGAATCTAACACACAAAGGATTCCAAAGACTGTTTAAATATGGGCCATTTATTTTCCCTTTCTGTACCAGATACTCTCACTTTTAAACATATTACCTATGTTTGTGTGTGGAGCTGATGTTACATTATAATTTTTACATCTTGGGATTAGTAAATATTAAAATTCATCTGTCCTTCCAGAAAACAATGGTAATTGTGCCTTTCGTTATTCAGCGAAGTGCAGTTTAATGGACTTGAGATAGTTGCATGCTAAATAGAAATAAAAGTATTTGTTGCAACCAGCCCCAATGAGTTAAAAAGAGGGGAAGTTGATCCTTCCCCTTCCCTTGGTCATAGTATAAGGTACAGATCTGATTGTTGATAGTGTAGGAGCTTGTTACCATAATTCAACAGAAGATGCATATTAACTTTGAAGACACTGATCAGAAAGCAGACATTTCCTTTTAATTCCTTCCATCTTTATGCAGTGATAGAGAATTATATGAGTCACTGAAATGTTCCATGCATCAAATTCTTTCCAGTTGTGAGGTTATGTCCATGTACTGACTTTTCCAGAAAGTGTAACATTCCATTAAACCTTGTGATTGTGTAACACCTGGGCCCATTGTAACCAGATGATACCTTGGCCAGTTTCAGATGGGTATAGTTAATGTTTTTTATTAGCATTTGATCTATTGCACTTGAAAACTACACAGGCATCAATCAGCTGTGGTAGAATTTAGACCACTAACATGTTAGCAAAGGAACTGTATTAAATTATAATCAAACAAATTAAGATCAGGAGGTCTAAAATGACTGTTGCTCAGAGATATTTCAAATAAAGTTTACAGTTAGCAGTCAATTTGAGAACCCTTCAACGGTAAAGATTTTAACTTTGCCTATGAAATTGCAACATATCTGAGATACTGCCTGAAATAGATGGAGAACAATCTACAATGTTGTGTGGAAGTTTAAGGCATGAACCTGCTCTCAGTGGGAATGATTGGCAGTCGATCAAGAAACCAAATGTTCATGGATGAAGTCCTGCCATGGTTTTTAACACAGCATTAAAATCCTATTTCATAAACCCATCCCTGACAAACTAAGCCTCGCTATTATAGCTGAAGCTGAATGTATGCTCTGTTGCTCTAGTTTTGCTACTCAATGGGTCAGAAAGTGGAATAAAATGGTTTCCCAGTTACAAAGATAGTTAAATGCTTTACTTATATCAGGTTTTAAATAAAAATAAATCTACAGACCTCTAGGTCTATATATTTTTTCGGTGATATTTCCTTGGGGGTTATTACTTTAAGTCATTATGAATATTTGGCTGAGTTTCAAAAGTTACAATTATCTCAGCCGAGTTAATGGGTTTACAATGACTAATGTGCTGTAAAAGCTCAGCAGGTCTGGCAGTGACTGTAGGGAAATCAATACAGTTAACATTTCAAGTCCAGTGAGCCTTCATCAGATCTCAGGGTCACTGGATTTGGATTGTTAACTCTCTTTTTCTCTCCACAGCTACCAGTTTCTCCAACATTTTCTGTCTATATTTCAGATCTACACTATCTTCAGTTTTTGATTTTATTGTTTGGTGTTTACAGTTCGACAGTTAAAGAGACTATTAAAGGAATACCTTTCTTTCTGAGGCTGCATAAGGCCCTGGTCAGACTACATTTGGAATATTGTTTGTAGATTTAGGCTCCATACCTGAGGAAGAACGTGCTGGCAATGGAAAATGTCCGGAGGAGATTTACAAGAATGATCCAAGGGATGAAGGGCTTGTCAATTGAGGAATAGTTGAGGACTCTGGGTCTGTACTCAGTGGAGTTTAAAAGGATGAAGGGGATTCTGATTGAAACCTACAGAATGCTGAGAGGTCTTAACAGAGTGGACATGGAGAAGATGTTTCCACTAGCAGGGAAGACTAGAACATGAGGAAACAGCCTCAGAGTGAAAAACAATCCTTTAGAGCTGAAATGAGGAAGAATTTCTTCAGCCAGAGAGCTGTGAATCTGTAGAAATCATTGTCACAGATGGCTGTGGAAGCCAAGTCACTGAGTGTATTTAAGACAGATAGATTCTTGGTTAGTAAGAAGATCAGGGTTTTGGGAGAATAGGGTTGAGAAACCTATCAGCCATGGTTGAGTGACAGAGCAGACTCAATGGGCCGAATGGCCTAATTCTGCTCCCATGTGTTATGGGCTTTCATGTGAGGTCAGAATAAGAACTTTGTTTATTTGTATAGGATAGTAACACTTCAAAAGCTTTGAATAGGTTTCTTGAATAGGAGGTTTGTCCCTATAATATGTGTGGGTCTGAGAACTGTATTAGCTCGTTAGAAATTTCTTTTCATTTCCATGGCTGCCATGGTCTCCTACTGGTGGACACTCAGTGGCTCTGGAGGCGACATGGAGATATGAGGGGCTAGATGTTACATGAGTGGCATGGAGTTGGTATGCAAGTGAAGAACGTGAGCATTAGAGGACCTAACAGTATCTAAAACAATTGGAAACATGTTCCAGAGAACTGAAATGAGCCTTCTAATCAGCCAGCTCAATACTTGCTCTCTCCATAGCTGCCTACTATTTCCATTTGGGAACCAAGTACATGCTACGCCACACCAATATTTTACCTGTCAGTTTTAAATAGATTTTCCTCATTACCTGAAGCAAGGTATCAAGTGTTACATGCATGAACCTACATCACATCACTCCTGACACTCTACTGAAGATCAAATCACCATGTCTTTTCTCAAACCTGGTTTCCTAGTTTGTTTCCTTGTTAGCATAAATGCTCGCAGCATTCGTAACAAGATTGATGAGTTAACGGCAGAAATCGTCGTGAATGAATATGATTTGGTAGCCATTACGGAGACATGGTTACAGGATGGTCACGACTGGGAGTTAAATATCCAGGGGTACCAGACTATTCGGAAAGACAGACAGGAAGGTAAAGGAGGTGGTGGAGCTTTGATATTCAAGGACGACATCAGGGCGGTGCTGAGAGATGATATAGGTTCTATAGAGAATGAGGTTGAATCGATTTTTCACACGGATGATCTCTGGAATGGTAGGCCTAACATACGATGAATGGCTGAGGATCCTGGGATTGTATTCATTAGAGTTTAGAAGGTTGAGGGGAGATCTAATACAAACTTACAAGATAATGCATGGCTTAGAAAGGGTGGACGCTGGGAAGTTGTTTCCGTTAGGTGGGGATACTACGACCCGTGGGCACAGCCTTAGAATTAGAGGGGGTCGATTTAGAACGGAAATGAGGAGACATTTCTTCAGCCAGAGAGTGGTGGGCCTGTGGAATTCATTGCCACGGAGCGCAGTGGAGGCCGGGACGTTGAATGTCTTCAAGGCAGAGATTGATAAATTCTTGATCTCGCAAGGAATCAAGGGCTATGGGGAGCGTGCGGGTAAGTGGAGTTGAAATGCCCATCAGCCATGATTAAATGGCGGAGTGGACTCGATGGGCCGAATGGCCGTACCTCCACTCCTATGTCTTATGGTCTTATGGTCTTATGATTTGGGTGGAAATTAGAAATTCTAAGAGGAAAAAGTCAATGATAGGCATAGTCTATAGGCCACCAAATAATAACATCATATCGGGTCGGGCAATAAACGAAGAAATACCTAATGCCTGTAAAATTGGTACGGCAATTATCATGGGGGATTTTAATCTACATGTAGATTGGTCGAACCAGCTCTGTCAGGGTGGCCTTGAGGAAGAGTTCATTGAGTGTATACGTGATAGTTTCCTTGAACATTATGTAATGGAACCGACGAGGGAGCAACTATCCTAGATCTGGTCCTGTGTAATGAGACAGGAATAATTAAAGACTTCATAGTTAGGGATCCTCTTGGAAGAAGTGATCACAGTATGGTTGAATTTAGAATACAGATGGAGAGTGTGAAGATAAAATCCAATACCAGGGTCCTGTGCTTGAACAAGGGGGACTACAATAGAATGAGGGAGGACTTGACTAAAGTAGACTGGAAACGAAGATTTTATGGTGGGACAGTTGACGAGAGTGGAGGACTTTCAAAGCAATTTTTCAAAGTGCTCAGCACAAGTATATTCCAGTGAAAAGGAAGGACTGTAAGAAAAGGGGTAATCTGCCATGGGTGTCTAAGGAAACAAGGGAGGATATCAAATTAAAAGAGAAGGCATACAAAGTGGCCAAAAACAGCATGAAACTAGGAGATTGGGATAACTTTAAAGGTCAACAGAAAGCCACAAAAAGAGCTGTAAAGAAAAGTAAGATAGAACATGAGAAAAAACTAGCGCAGAATTTAAAGACGGATAGCAAAAGTTTCTATAAATATATAAAATCAAAAAGAGTGGCTAAAGTAAACGTTGGCCCTTTGGAGGATGAGAAGGGGAATTTAGTTTTGGGATATGGTGAAATGGCCAAGGCATTGGACAGGTATTTTGTATCGGTCTTCACAGTGGAGGACACAAATAACATGCCAGTAATTGACAAAGAGACGAAGGTAGGTGAGGGCCTGGAAACAATCATTGTTACAGAAGAGGTAGTGTTGGGCAAGCTAATGGAGCTAAGGATTAATAAGTCTCCTGGCCTTGATGGAATGCATCCCAGGGTACTGAAAGAGATGGCAGGAGAAATAGCAGGTGCACTGGCGGTATTTTTCCAAAATTCGCTGGACTCTGGGGCAGTCCCAGCAAATTGGAAAACAGCAAATGTGACGCCACTGTTTAAAAAAGGAGGTAGAAAAAAGATGGGGAATTATAGACCGGTTAGCTTGACTCTGTAGTGGGGAAGATGCTTGAGTCTATTATCAAGGAAGAAATAGCAAGGCATCTCGATAGAGATTTGGGCAGACACAGCATGGGTTCATGAAGGGCAGGTTATGCTTGACAAATCTTTTGGAATTCTATGAAGACATTACAAGCAAGGTGG
Organism: Ginglymostoma cirratum; assembly: GCA_024137785.1. NCBI lineage: Eukaryota > Metazoa > Chordata > Chondrichthyes > Orectolobiformes > Ginglymostomatidae > Ginglymostoma > Ginglymostoma cirratum. The sequence continues at coordinate 3,802,859 of JAHRHZ010000270.1, read as the reverse complement.
ACAATGGGGACCCAATGGATGTGGTGTACCTGGATTTCCAAAAGGCCTTCAACAAGGTGCCGCACAAGAGGCTGCTGCATAAGATAAGGATGCATGGCGTTAGGGGTAAAGTATTAGCATGGATAGAGGATTGGTTGACTAACAGGAAGCAAAGAGTGGGGATAAATGAGTGCTATTCTGGCTGGCAATCAGTGACTAGTGGTGTGCCTCAGGGATCGGTGTTGGGACTGCAATTATTTACAATTTATATAGATGATTTGGAGTTGGGGACCACGTGTAGGGTATCAAAGTTTGCAGATGACACTAAGATGAGTGGCAGAGCAAAGTGTGCAGAGGACTGTGAAACCTTACAGAGGAGCATAGATACATTGAGTGAGTGGGCAAAGGTCTGGCAGATGGAATACAATGTAAATAAATGTGAAGTCATACATTTTGGTAGGAGTAATAGTAAAAAGGATTATTACTTGAATGGTAAAAAGTTGCAGCATGCTGCTATGCAGAGGGACCTGGGTGTCCTTGTGCATGAATCACAGAAGGTTGGTCTGCAGGTACAACAAGTAATTAGGAAGGCAAATGGAATTTTGTCCTTCATTGCTAAAGGGATTGAGTTTAAAAGCAGAGAGGTTATGTTGCAGCTGTACAAGGTGCTGGTGAGGCCACACCTGGTGTACTGCGTGCAGTTTTGGTCTCCTTACTTGAAAAAGAATATACTGGCACTGGAGGGGGTGCAGAGGAGGTTCACTAGGTTGATTCCGGAGTTGAGGGGGTTGGCTTATGAGGAGAGACTGAGTCGATTGGGATTATATTCATTGGAATTCAGAAGATTGAGGGGGGATCTTATAGAAACATATAAAATTATGAAGGGAATAGATAAGATAGAAGTAGACAGGATGTTCCCACTGGCAGGTGAAACTAGGACGAGAGGGCATAGCCTCAAGATTAGAGGGAGCAGATTTAGGACTGAATTGAGAAGGAACTTTTTTGCCCAGAGAATTGTTAATCTATGGAATTCCTTGCCCAGTGAAGTAGTTGATGCTACTTCAGTAAACGTTTTTAAAGCTAAGGTAGATTTTTTTTGAACAATAAAGGAATTAAGGGATACGGTGACAGCACGGGTAAGTGGATCTGAGTCCACAAAAAGATCAGCCATGATCTTATTGAATGGCAGCAGGCTGGCGGGGCCGGGCGGCCTCCTCCTGCTCTTAGTTCTTATGTTCTTATGTTCTAGTTGGACTTTGATACATTCTAGAAAATAGCAGAAGCTTTACAATAAGTTTCAAGAAAGATATTCAAAAGAATATAAATCTAAATGTAAAATTAGTCAACCAGCAGAAATGATCTTTCATCAGTTTAGACGTATTACCGACAAAATGCAAGTTTCCATGTCTTAATTTTCTAGAAACTACCTTTCACATTGTACAAGTATGAAGGATGCATTTACAATATTGTTACAAATAGTGAATGGAGAATGCAAAATGTATTTTGTCAGGTATTCTTGTGCATTTTGCTAAATATGGTCAAGTAGTTCATTACGTGGGTTACATGTGTCTATTGAGCTTTGTTCGGGGAAGTCAGTGACCTCATTTCTCTCAGTTACAAGCCTATCCATCCTTTTTGCACCTGTGTTAGTAAAGGTCAAAACCATGAAGGCACTTGCACGCAATTCTGTGATTTATGTGAAATATAAATGTACTGAAAATAATAGCTGACACCAGAGATACAAGAGAATTTCATGCACCTTTTAGTGGACAGTGAGAAAACAGATATTGTTGAGGTCTGAGAGCACACCTGCACTCACTCAGCAAATGAATGGTGCTTAATGTATAGGGATGCCAACTGTCAAGGAATAAAATAACATTGCGCTGCCTGCTCTTTTCAATCTGTACTAAACTGATTGTGTGAATATATCAGCAGGTAAATGGCTAGCACTGCTGAATGCCAGTTGCTGAATCCAGTCTAGTGTGAAAATCCTGAATTCTGTGCTTTCCCATATTGTGCCATGTTTCCCTGGACATACAAATATACAAATTAGGAGCAGGGATAGTACATTTGAACCTGTTCCACCATTGATTGAGATCATGACAGATCTAACTATTCGTTATTCATTTCCTTAACAATAAATGAGAATATTCCGTTAGATTTTCTAATTTCTCTACTACGTACTAACCTATCGCAAGCTATCCACAGAACACCCAAATCCATCTGCATCCCAGAGATTTGCAATCCCTCACTGTTTAGAAAATATGTTTCCATTTAATTTGTCCTACCAAATGCGACAATTTCACATTTTGCCGCATTACATGTTTAATTGCAAGGGAAATTGTGTGGAAAAAATAATGTGGAGGTTATCCATCAATTATAAATGGCTCTTATGAGACCACCTCTTAAGAATTGTGTACAGTATTGTTCTCTTTACGTAGGAAAGGACACAAGTGTGTTGGAAGCAGTTCAGAAAAGGTTTACCAGACTAATACTGGGTGATTGTCTTCTGAGGAGAAGTTAAACAGCCTATTCGTAAATTCACTGGTGTTTAGAGCAATAAAGTTTAACTTGATTGAAACATATATGATCCTGAGAGGTCTTGACAGAATGGATGTGGGGAGGATGTTTACTCTTGTTAGAAAATTTAAAACTAGCATTCTCTTTTTTTAAAAAGAGGATTGCCATTTAAAACAGAGATAAGAACATATTTCTCAGAGTCATGACATTTTTATAGCTCTCTTCCTCAAAAGATGGTGAAAGCAGAGTCTAAATATTTTGAAGGCAAAGGCAGATAGATTCTAGCTAAGTAAGGAGTTAAACAGTTATTAGGGTAGATGCGGATATGTTCTTCGACTCTGGGAGATATTTGCTACCGACTTAACCTATTTATACTCTTTGTAGCCTCCAGTGTTACCTTCACAACTTACCTTCCAAGCTGTATTTGATCATTAGCAAATTCAGCAACTATACCTTCAGTTATTACGCAGTTTATTACATTAAAGAAAAAAAGGCAAAAAATTATATCCGAGGCAATTTAGAAAGATCTTAAACAGTAAAAGAAAACTTCAACTCTTTTCTCAGAAAAATCTTTTACAGATACTGAAATGCAGTGAAGTACCTTTCTTTAACATTAATGGAGGGTTTGAGTTATAAAAGCAGGCTGGATAGGCTGGGACCTTTTCACGGGAGCATAGAAGTGAGGAGTGACCTTATAGAGGCTTACAACATCATAAGGGGCATGGATAGGGTGAAAAGCAAGGTTTTTTTCCCCTAGAGTGGGGGAGTTCAAAACTAGGGAGCATATATTTTAAGTTGAGAGAAGAAAGTTTTAAAAAGGACCTGAGGGGCAACTTTTTTACGCAGAGAGTTGTTCGTGTGTGGAATGAACTGCTAGAGGAAGTGATGGCTACAGATAGAGTTACAACAATGAGAAGCCATTTGGATAAGTACATGAATAGGAAAGGTTTGGAGGGATATGAACTAAACGCAGGCAAGTGGGACTAGTTTAGTTTGGAAACATTGTTGACGCAGTCTAGTTTGTTTCTAGGGTCTGTTTCCATGCTATATGACTCTCTAAGTACAGCAAACCTTTTATTAACCATCACCTATGGGAACTATAGTGTGCCATTTGATCAAAAATTCCGGTTGATAAAGAGGTCCACGTAATCAATTCAAAAGTGCACTGGGTATTAGAAACTTAGCACAGGGGACGTGCAAATCACTGCTGTACTTCATTGACGGCATCACTCGCTTAAATAATAATGCAACTTTGCTTTATATAAAACTTACTGGTAGAGAGCCTTTTCACTCGCACCCTCAGCTGAATATTTGGATATCACGGAGATTGCGATAATACAGTAAACGTTTGGAATGTCAGGTGAACATTTTTCCAACTTATCAAGAGTGTCAGTTTAAACAAAGTTTGCTGCAATAGTTTCAAACCTCTTCCTTATGATTGATATTAAGTTAATTGGCCTGTAGTTTCCTAATTCCTATCTCCATCCCTTGTTAAATAAAAGTGTTACATTCACTATTTTTCCAATCTAATGGAACCTTCCCTGAATCTAAGGAATTTTGGCAAAATAAAAACAAATGCATCAGTTACCTCACTGGTGTCATTTTTAGAGATCCTAGCATGAATTCCATCAGGTCCTGGGGATTTGTCAGGCCACAAATCCAACAATTTGGTCAGCACTACTTCTCTATAATTGTAAGCCCCGTGAGTTCCTTCCTACCTTCCATTTCTGAAGGATGTTACTAGCATCCTCTACAGTGAAGGCTAATGTAAAATGCCTGTTCAATTCATCTGCCATCTCCTTATTTTCTGTTATTAATTCCTCAGAATCACTTTCTACAAGACCAATACTTAGTTTGTTAATTCTTTTTTAAAATATCTATGCGTGCTCTTATGACCTGTTTTTATATTTTTAGCTATCTTTCTCTCATATTGCAATTTTTCTTTCCTTATTCCAATCTTAAATTATTCTTTGTTTTATTAAAAATAAATCTGTCTAATTTTATGACCTACCAGCCATCTGTGCACAATTATATGCTTTTTATTTAAATTTGATAATAGTTTTAATGTTGTTAGTTAACCATAGATGGTGAGTGCTTCTCTTTGAATGTTGTTTTCTTATTGGAAGTTATCTACCTCTTGTATTCTGAAATATTCTCTTAAATGTCTGTCACTGTATCTTTACTGGCCTATTCAGAACGTAGTTTACCAGTTCACTTCAGCTAGTTCTGCTTTCTTTCCCTCACAAAAATTCTTCTTTAAGTTTAAAATAGTAGTCTTGCACTCACTTTTCTTTCTCTGATGCTGATGATAAAATTCAGTCACATTATGGTCATTACTAGGGGCACATTCACTACGAGTTAATCCTATTCATTGCATAAAACCAGGTCTACTATAGCCTGATGCCTGGTTGACTCCAGAATGTGCTGTTCTAATTAACTATCCTGGGGAATTTCTATGAACTCCTCATCTAAGCTAACTTGCCTCAACTGATTTTTCCAGTCTATATGTAGATTAAAGTCTCCCAGATTACTTCTATACCTTTCTGACAATAATTTCTTCCTATATGCTTCATGTTACCTATGTAGTTACTATTTGGGAGCCCATAACCAATTCCCACAAGTGATGCCTTCCTACAGCAATGTCACTGCAATGGTTATCATCTTGTAGTTACATATTTCAATATGCTTTAGCAATAGATCTCTTTTATGTGAAATGTGATATGTATTCAGATAGGGATCCTTTAGTTTTGTTCTTTTATTATTTCTATAACCTTTAGCAGATCTGTTGACTTATTCTAAGATTTGTACTCTTTATCCATGCCTTTCACACATTTCCTCCCTTGTCTTATCTCTACACTTTAATGCACCACATCTTCCCAGATCTGATCCCTTGTCCCCACTATTAAGGTATAAACCCTCTCTACTGTCTTGGTTATGCAACTGGTTGGGGCACTGGCCCCAGCACAATTCAGGTGTTCACTATCCCAAAGGTACAGCCTCCAATTTCCCAAATACCACCAATTTCCCAATTTCCCACAAACTGGAGCCCACTTCTACAATGCCACGCTGTGAGCTAAATATTTTGTAATCTTTTTGCTCTAGACAAAATTTCACGTGGCTCAAATAACAATCCAGAGATTATTACATTTGGTGTTCTACTTAATTTGCTGCTAGTTTCTCATGCTAACTATGTAGAATTTCATTTCTTGTCCTTCCTGTGTTGTTAGTACCTAAATGTATCACAACAACTGAGTCCTACAATATCCGTTCTAAGTTCTTCTCCAACGCTGAATGCCTTTTTGCTTTTTCCTCACTCAAGGTATGTTCTGGGCAGTTCTGGCAAGGCTATCATTAATTGCTTATTCCTAAATATACCTTGGAAGGTCTTGGTGAGTTGCTTTCTTCCACAGTTGCAGTTGCTGGGGTGTAGGGGTACACACAATGCAGATGGGAATGGAATTCCAGAATTTTAACCAAGCAAAATGAAAGATAGGCAAATAGTTCCATGTCAGGACAACGGTTGTACTCCCGTGCGTCTGTTCCCCTTGTCCTCTACGTGGATTTTGGGAAGTTCTGAGAAAGGGGTCATTGTGTTACTGTAGTGAACCTTGTACAAACTACTACCACTATGGCGGTGAAGGAAGTAAATATTGAAGCCGTTGAATAGGGACCAATCAAATGCTTGCTTTATCCCAGGTGGTATCAAACATCTTTAGCATTGTTGGAGTAGCACTCATCCAGGCAAGTGGATAGTATTCCATCGCACTCTTGACTTCTGCCTTGTAACTAGTGGATAGGACTGGAGAGAAAGGTGGTGAGTCACTCACCACAGACTGTCTAGCATATGACCTGCTCTTGTAGCTACTGTATTTATTTGGCTGGTCAGTTCTATATCTGGTCAGCGGTAACCCTCAGAATGTTGATGGTGGAGGAATTCAGTAACAGTAAATGCCATTCAACATCATCGAATGTCAAGGGCAATGTTAAGATTCTCTCTTGTTGGTGATGATCACTGCCTGGGAGTTGGGTTTCAAGGTACAGGTAAATGAGTTCTAGTTTTTCTTTCAAGGAGGTCAGAAAACCATTTTGCCCAAACAATAGTGAAATTGTTACTTACAGTATCAGCAGAAGCCTGAATGTGATCCTGGACCTGTTGCATGTGGACACAGGCTGCTTCAGTAAGTGAGGATTTGTGAATGATGCTAAAGATGGTGCAAAGATCAGTGAAAATCCCCACTCTGACCTTATGGTGGAAAAAAGGTCACTGGTTAAACAGCTGAAGATAGTTGGACTTGGGGTAAAATACTGAGGATCTCCTGTAACAATGTCCATGAGCTGAGGTGATTGAGCTCTGATATGGACAGCCATCTTTTTTGTGCTAAGTATGATTAGAGCCAGTGGAAAGAATCATCACTGTTCCAATTGTCTCCAGTTTTCCTGAGCCTCCTTGATGCTACACTCGGTCAAATGCTGTGTTGGTGCCACATCCGGTCACTCTCACTTCACTCTGGAATTCAGCTCTTTTGTCTATGTTATGATCAAGGCTGTGATGAGGTCAGGAGCTGAGTAGCGTTGGCTGAACCTAAACTGTGCATCAGTAAGCAGTTTACCATGTCACCCTCAGTGACCCCTCTAAGCGAGTTTCAACTTGGAGCAGTACTGATTCAAGAGTCAAGTCAAGTAAGTGGTAATCATCAGGAGGTTTCCTCGCCCATGTTTGGCCTGATGCCATGAGATTTCAAAGGTTCCAGAGTCAATGCTATGGACTCCCAAGCTAACTCTATTACTGTATACCACAATGTCACCATCTCTCAGAGATCTGCCTTGCTGGCAACACAGAATATACTCAAGTATTCTGAGCATCATGTCTGGGGCATAGTCCGTAGCATACACTTCAATATGTCTGCATCAGGATTATGCTTATAGAGTCTTAGCGTCTCGGAGTCAACCAGCACAGAAACAGACGCTTCAGTCCAATTGATCCATGCCGGCCATTTTTCCCAAACCAACTTAGTCCCATTTGCCTGCTTTTGGCCCAAATCCCTCTAAATCTTTCCTATTCATGTCGCTGTCCAAATGATTTTTAAATATTGTAACTGTACCTGTATCTATCACTTTCTCTGCATTCTCACTCCATATATGCACTGTCCTGTATGTGAAAACATTGACCCTCAGGTCCAGTTTAAATCTTTCCACTCTCACCTTAAAAATATGCCCCCTAGTTTAGAACCCCCAACCCTAAAAGGTCTTTGCAATTCACCTTAACAATGCCTCTAATGATTTTATAAAGTTGTCATTCACCTTATCTATGGCCCTCATAATTTTATAAGCTTCTATAAGGTCACCCCCTCAATCTCCTATGCTCCAGGGAAAATGCCCCAGCCTATCCAACCTTTCCCTATAACTCAAATCCCTCTAGTCCCAGTAATATCTCAGTAGATCTTTTCTGCACCCTTTCCAGTTTAATATCTCTTCCAATTTTGGCATAATCCCATGATATTGACAAGAAGGATGTTGCAATGTTGACAGGGCTATATTTATGTTGTCATTTCCAGTGCTAATGTAAATACTGATGGTCCACCCAGTTTAGTTCCTGTGATTTGACTTTACAGTGGCTTGCTATAACTGAGTGGCTTGCTTCATCATTGCAGAGGGCAATTAACAGTCAACTACATTGTTATAAATCTGGAGTGAATTGTAGGCCAGAACACGTAAGGATGACAAATTTCCTTCCGAGAAATCAATATTGGTTACGTGCTAACCATTGCACCAGCTTTTTAATTCCAGACTTCTTTTATTGAATTCAAATTTCACCATCTGCTGAGGCAGGATTTGAACCCAGGTCTCAAGGACTACCTCTTGGAATAGTGACTGCCTGCTGAAAAGTGCTTATAACATCTCTGAACACATTTGTTTTGGACCAAGGAAGTGTAGAACAAAAGAAATGTCTTTTCTCAGAAAATTGTTAGAATATGGAATTCATTGCTGCAGGAGGTTATTGAGGTAAATAACTCAGACATTTTCAGAAGAATCCTAGACAAGTACATGGGAGAATAGGGAATCAAAAATATGCTGTACGGCTGAAATGAGGGCGTTAGAATGGGAGGAGATTTATCTGGAGCATAAACACTGATACAGGCTTGTTAGGCTAAACATTTCTGTTCTGTATATTTTATGTAATTCTATATAAACTTTAACTTATCAGAATATTTAAGGGAAAGGATAGGTAACCAGTCATATCAAGCCAGTTCTTTTTTTTACTGAAGACATTTATATTGTAAAGAATTTGACCAAATATTATCATTTATTATTTTGTTATGTTTCTACTACTGAGGTAGGCCTTGTTTCCATCATTTAATCTTTCCAGGTTACTGACATGCTGCTGTTCTTTTATATATTAGAACTTCTTCTCATTAATATGTGTATGTGGGGGGTAACTTTCATTGTCAGGTAATTCTAAAAATAATTTAACACATGCATATCTATTTACAGGATAATGAATATGCTACATTAATTCAATAATATGATCAAATAATTATGGCAAATATTTTGCTTTACAATATGACAAACTCTAGTAACTGGCAATGTTGTACACTTCCTAACATCAGGAGCAGAGTGTCAGCATCATCCTCGGTCATGTACAGCACAACTACAAACAGATTAAAGAGCCTTTTAACCTGACTAACCTT
>JAHRHZ010000270.1:3708829-3743436 GCA_024137785.1 Ginglymostoma cirratum | reverse complement strand
CACACACACACACACACACACACACACACACACACTCTCTCAGATGCGCACACATACTGTCATATACACACGGACACTCTCAATCTCACTCCCACTCTCTGTCTCTCTCACGCGTGCGCACACACACACACACAAGCGTACATTGATTCTCACAGACACCCAAAAACACACAAACTCATTCTCACACAGACGCTTTCACTCACACACACGTGCTCTCTAATGCACATGCTCTCTCTCTCTGACACACACACACACACTCACTCTCACACACACTCACTCTCACACACACACATGCATATACTGTCTCCCTCTTTCTCTCTTTCTCACTCACTCTTTTACCTCCTAACACTCTCCTAAAAGCCATATTAAATTCCATCAACATTGTACTCTCTAAGCTAATTGCAGATCCAGTTTCTGACTGCAAATGTGAGATCAAACAATGATTCTACCCAACCACTGGTGTGTTTTGCTTTTCCTGATCTTTTTGGGTGTGTTGTAGATGTCAGCTTTGAGATGTCATGTGAAGATGTAACCATTGACCTTTGCCATGCAGCTGAAGCCACTGAACATTGTCTGCCACTGGCACCAGGTGCCTGGGACCACACCCTGTTCCCTGTTCCCACACGCTTCACAGGGCCTGGCAAGAAGTCCTTCCAACCTTCAGCAGAAACATTACCTCTCTCCCTGAGTGCACCTCTGTACAAAGAACAAAGAACAATGCAGCACAGGAACAGGCCCTTTGGCCAACGCATGACACCTTCTAAACTAAAAGCCATTGGCTTCTACATATCCCTGTATTCCCTGCCTGTTCATATATCTTTCAAGATGCCCCTTAAATGTAACAATTGCATCTACCTCTACCATCTCCTGCAACAGCCATTCTACGCACTTACCAAACTCTGTAAAAAAAATTGCCTCTCATATCTCCTTTAAATTTACCATCTTTTACTTCAAACAGATTAGTGAGATTAAATAGCTTAGTGAGATTAATGTCACTAATGTGGCAGGTTTCACCTGTGGAATGCAACTTACTTTTAAAAGGGACAGACTGCCTTTAAGGGCTGAAGGTGAGCTAGCCCTATTTCTGTGAACAGCCTGTTATCAGTGGAGGATGCACTTGGCTTCATGCTAAATTGTATAAATAAAGAGACAGAATAAAATTTATATGCTGCCTACCTCCACCAAGACCAAGTCACAAATAATAACCAACACATTCAAAAGAATCTGGTTATTTTGTTTTATATCCATAATGATTATGGGTTCTACATTGCCTCTTCCTAATTAGAAAGCCTTCTTTAATCCATGCTTGTCTTTATTGGTCAGTGCATTGAGTATAGGAGTTGGGAGGTCATGATGCAGCTGTACAGGACATTGGTTAGCCACATTTGGAATACTGCGAGCAATTCTGGTCTCCCTACTATATGAAGGATACTGTGAAACTAGAAAGGGTTCAGAAAAGATTTACAAGACATATTGCAAGGGTTGGAGGATTTGAGCTTTAGGGAGAAACTGAATAAACTGGGCTTATTTTCCCTGGAACGTCGGAGGCTGAGGGGTGACATTATGGAGGTTTATAAAGTCGTGAGGAGCATGGATTGGGAAAATGGGCAAGGTCTTTTCCCCAGAGGAATCAGAAACTAGACAGCATAGGTTTAAGGTGAGAGTGGAAAGAAAAGAAAGGGACCTAAGAGGCAACTTTTTCATGCCGAAGGTGGTGCGTGTATGGAATGAGCTGCCAGAGGAAGTGGTGGAGGCTTGTTCAATTACAACATTTAAAGGGCATCTGGATGGGTACATGAATAGGAAGGGTTTAGTGGGATATGGGCAATATGCTGGCAAATGGGACTAGATTTATATAGAATATCTGGTTGGCACGGATGAGTTGAACAGAAGGGTTTGTTTCCGTGCTGTATAACTCTACGACTCTATGACTTGATCCATAAAAGACTATTCATGTTCATTCTCTATCAAAATAAGCGCACAAAGAGTCAAGTATTTTAAAAAGACTCTGACCTTGACTTTGAACAAAGAGAATCGCTAAGCAAACCTCTTGTCTATGTAAGCTCAATTGGGTAAATTGTTCAGGTCTCAACAGAACCTGTTTTGATGAAACATGGACAATGACAAATGTTTATTGACTCAATAACAAGTGAATGGTGTGACTTTTCCATCAATGAACAATGTTTAAGCAAGCCAAGGTTAGCTAGGTTCTGCCACAAGTTGACTGAAAATATTTCCATGCTCCAGGCTTCAGCATACAATAATAATACTGATTTTTTCAAAAAGTAACATTCCCCATCCAGGTCGATGTTGGGAAATCCTTTAGACCAGGTGCACAAATAAAATCTTTGTTGATGAATAAACAACACATGGTTATACAAACAGCAGGATGAAGCAGTTATTGAGGTCATATTTGAGAACTGCTTTAGCAAAAGGGAGCTCCAGGGGTTAATTAAGTTTGCATATGTTATTAGTATCTAGCAATTCCATTGACTGAAATGAAAATTACGCACAGCAGACAAAAAAGGCAATTGACTCTGTGTCACTCAATTTGTATCACAAATTTTTGTCCTCGAGTCTTTCTACAATTTACGTTTTGATTAGGATGACTAGCTTATTATAACAAACTCAAACAGGAAATGCTAAAGAAATTCAACACGTCTGGCAGCATCCAGAGAAAGAGAAAAACAGAGTTAATGTTTCAAGTCCAGTGACCCTTCATCAGAACTCAGTTTTTCTCTCTCTACAGACGCTGCGAGTCTTACAGAGTTTCTCCAGCACTTTCTGTTTTTGTTTCAGATTTCCAACAACTGCAGTTTTTTGTTTTATTTCAGTAACCTTTAAACCTGGCAGCAATTAAACATTTGGCTGAGATGGCATAATTGTTTTATTTGCTATAAACAGATATAAATCTTCGTGGCATGTTTCCTGTTTTCAAATTGTTTGTGTTTGTGATACAGTTTGCATCCTGTAATCTTCCCCACTTAAAGCAGACAAAGCAGGAGGATATGGGCCCAGGGTCAGAGGGGACAAGGATGTTCACTGACTGAAATTGATACCTTGAAAATTGCAGAGAAAACAAATTGTCCTATCAATAATCCCAGCCCAAGAAGACAGGACTACAGCAAAAGCGTGCTTTAATAGAACATAGAACATAGATCATAGAACATAGAACTGTACAGCACAGGAACGGATCCTTCAGCCCACGATGTCGTGCCAAACATGATGCTAAATTAAACTAATTCCTTGTGCCTGCCCTTGGTCCATATCCCTCCACTCCTTGCATGTTCATGTGCTTATCTAAAAGTCCCATAAATCTCTCTGTTGTACCTGCCTCCTCTTCCTCCACCACCACCACCACCACCCTTGGCAGCATGTTCCAGACTCCTACCACTCTCTCTGTAAAAGACTTCCTCTCTCACCTTAAATGCATGCCCCTAGTCTTAGACATACTAGCTGGGCTATCTTTCTATAAAGTTGGAGTTCTATGTCATGCGTTAGATCTCAACTACCACTTTGAAAGATTCCTGACTGACCTTGTACCATACACTCTCTGAGCCCCTTCAGGTGACAGAAAGTTAACCAACAATGTCATGTTAAAAACTGATCATTGTCCAAACAGAGTAAAACACAAGAATGATGCAGGCCAGAGATAATAGGAACTGCAGATGCTGGAGAATCCAAGATAACAAGGTGTGGGGCTGGATGAACACAGCAGGCCAAGCAGCATCATAGGAGCAGGAAAGCTTGACGTTTCGGGCCTAGACCCTTCATCAGAAATGGGGTAGATATTGTCATAGTTGGGGCCAAATTTCTGATGAAGGGTCTAGGCCCAAAACGTCAAGCTTTCCTGCTCAATGATGCAGGCCACCTGACTTCAGCTGATTGGAGTCTCTAGAGTATCTTCCCCATTGACTTTGCAACACTTCAGTCTTTTCTTCTTCAAGACAGGTTCATAAATCTTCCATTAGTGCTGAATAAATTTGTCTCATGGAAAATTTAGAAGCATTTGATTACCTGAAATGTAAAATAGTTTGAGGCTGCAATGCAAGGAAAACCATATTATAAGACAAGGGAAACTTCTAGAAATTCTGTTCCTGAAATTGTTAACCGGCTTTAGCTTTTTGACACAGTCTTGCAGGTACTCCCTTACATTAATGTAATTATTTTATCCTGAGGATTAACTTTTCTCTTATTTCCATCAATCCTCACAAGATCAGTTCAATGATTATGCTTGGTGCAGCCCAAGCCAAATCCTCTCCTTGATGGTTGATAGACTTGCAGAATGCAACACAAAATTTGTCTGCCTCACAGCTACTCATATCGTACCTTAGAAGTCATTCTTACACCTGCTTTTGAAGAATATAAAATAATTAAACCAATTACCTAATTAAACTCAAAACTAATTAGAAGCCTGGTACTCCACACAGAAAGCCATCAACAAGCACTACACCAAAACCCATATACACTCCATTGCAAAGGAAAACCGGAAGTGAAGTAATCCAGCTCAACGGACCCTGGAGTTTAAATGACAGGTGGGAAAACACGATGGCACTTCATTGGAGGCTGCATTGATGATGTTACCCAGCAGGGTAATGAAATGTCTGCGGAACAACAAACCAGCTCAGCGAGCCAACCAACCACAACATCCACGACCCGAGCTACAAATCTACTCTAAAACCTAAGGACTAATTATCAACCCATTAAGGACCGCTTTATATCATTGCAGCAGGAAAACATTAACAGAAACTTATCAAACTAAAATGTCACTTTGTGGGAGGGCGATGCGACGGTGCACTCCAGTCCCCAACCCAGTGCAGTCACGTCATAAAAGGCCTCCAGTGTACTGCTGGAGGCCACGTGCCCTTCTCCAAGGACACCCAGAGATAGATATAGCCAAGGCAGAAAGACTGATGGACTACCTTACATTGGCAAGACCAAACGCAGACTGGGTGATGTCTTTACGGAACACCTCTGTCCGTAGTAATCACCCTGACCTCCCAATTGCTTACCATTTCAATAAATCCCTTGCTGTCATAGTAACATTTCTGCCCTGGGCTTGTTGTGATTTTCCAATGAAGCACAACGCAAGCTCATAGAACGACACCTCGTTTTCCACTGAGGCTCTTTATAGCCTCGGTGCCTCAACATTGAAACCCAGAACTTTAGAAACTGCCCGCATTATGTCTATTCTTCGCTTTCCTTACATTCTCTCCTATTGTGACATCAGAATTACAAATTTTGGTCAACACATAAGCAAGTGGCATCATCATTATTCACACCTGAAACTACAGGCTTTATTAAGTTGGAAGGGCCCAGTCCTACATTACTTAAAGAATCACTGAATAGGTTAGTGCTGAGGTGCTTTTCCCTGACTTTTGCTGAGGCAAAGTTTCAGCAAGCACTGTGAGGAGTTGTTGGAGCAAGTTGGAAAATTTTCACTGATATAGGCAAGGCCACTGCCTTACTGTGTAACAGTGCAGTCGTTGCTGTTGCTCTTTCTCTGTAACACCAGCAGGACATGACAAGGAAAAGGCAGAGAGGAACATATTTGAAAGAAAGGAGGAGAATGACCTTCTCCATGGAATGCCCTACACACAGTCTTCTGGGAGCACAATTCTTCTTTTACAGAGGCAGGAGCAGTACCTAGGAGCCATTCACAAAGTGGTTCATCACAAAGTTGTTCCCATTTCTTCATCAGGCATGTCTTCATCAGGCCTTTGATCATCAGGCGCCATTTCCGCCACCTCCAGCAAGATGCCACCACCAGAGGCACATTCCCCTCCCCTCCCTTATCCGCCTTCTGCAGGGACCGTTCCCTCCGGGACACCCTGGCCCACACTTCCTTCACCCCCAACTCCTCCAATAGCCCTACAGCACCTTCCCCTATAACCGGTAAAGGTGCAACACCTGCCCATTTACCTCCTCCCTCCCCAGTATCCAAGGGCCCAAACATACCTGCCAGGTCAAGCAACACTTCACCTGCACTTCCCAGAATCTAGTCTACTGCATTCACTGCTCTCAGTGTGGTCTCCTCTACATTGGGGAAACGAAACATTGACTAGGCGACCGCTTTGCAGAACATTTACGTTCTGCTCGCAAAAAAGACACTGAGCTACCACTTTAACACACCACCCTGCTCCCTGGCCAACATCTCTGTCTCTGGCTTGCTGCAGTGTTCCAGTGAAGCCCAACGCAAGCTGGAAGAACAACACCTCATTTTCCACTTCAGGACCCTGCAGCCCTCCGGACTCAATATCGAGTTCAATAATTTTAGGGCCTAAACTCTCCCATGTCCCAGCCCCCTACCCCATACCCCAGGCCCTGTTACCACATAGCCTACCATTACACACTACCTGTTACTGGTCACTAATAGTCCCCATTGAAAACTATTCACCCTCCCAGCCTGATCATTACCAACTCTTTGTCTGTCCAACTGTTCTTTGCTCTCTTTAGGCTCTATCCTATCATTTACTCCCTCACCCATTCCCTTCCCCCTATTTTCTGCATATAAACTGAAGTTTTTCCAGCCACCAACAGTTCT
Source organism: Ginglymostoma cirratum (assembly GCA_024137785.1). Classification (NCBI taxonomy): domain Eukaryota; kingdom Metazoa; phylum Chordata; class Chondrichthyes; order Orectolobiformes; family Ginglymostomatidae; genus Ginglymostoma; species Ginglymostoma cirratum. The sequence continues at coordinate 3,736,892 of JAHRHZ010000270.1, read as the reverse complement.
GAGGAAGGGTCACCAGACCTGAAACGTTAACTCTGTTTTTTCCTTCACAAATGCTGCCAGACCTACTGAGCTTTTCCAGCAATTTCTGTTTTGTTTCCCATTTCTTCACATCAACTGAAACCATGAAACAGACAAGAACAAGAGGTAATGCATTTTGGAACGTCTAATCCAGATGGAAAATATACAGTAAATGGCAGAAGCCTTAAGAGTACTGATAAGCAGAGGGATCTGGGTGAACAGGCACACAGGTCACTGAAAGTGGCAACGCAGGTGGAACAGGTAGTCAACAAGGCACATGGCATGCTTGCCTTCATCTGCCAGGGAATTGAGTCTAGAAATGGGCAGGTAATGTTGCAGCTTTATAGAATCTTAGTTAGGCCGCATTTGGAATATTGTGTTCAGTTCTGGTCACCACACTACCAGAAGGATGTAGTGGCTTTGGAGAGGGTACAGAAAAGATTTACCAGGATGTTGCCTGGTATGGAGGGCACTGGCTATGAGGAGAGGTTGGAGAAACTTGGGTTGTTCTCACTGGAACAGCAGAGGTTGAGGGGGCAACCTGATAATGGTGTACAAGATTATGAAGGGCATGGACAGAGTGGACAGTCGGAAGCTTTTTACCAGGGTGGAAGAGTCAGTTACTAGGGGGCATAGATTTAAGGGGCAAGGGGCAGGGTTCAAAGATGACGTACGAGGCAAGTTTTTTACACAGAGGATGGTGGGTGCCTAGATCTCACTGCCGGGGAAGATAGTAGAAGCAGATACTATAGTGACTTTTAAAGGGCGTCTTAAAAAATACATAAATAAGATAGGAATAGAGGGATATGGTCCCCAGAAGGGTAGGGGGTTTTAGTTGTGACGGGCAGCATGGAGGGCCAAAGGGCCTGGTCCCGTATAGTAATTTTCTTTGTTCTTCTTTGTTCTAACTACCTTTCCAATGACCATGAAGCTATCTATTCCCCTAACACTTCATACCACTGTATCCTCCCAGGTAGGAGCATGCAATGTCGGTGATAAACTGCCTCATCTTTATGTGAATTCAGCGAAATGGAAGTCAAAGTTATCACTTGAATCTTTAAAACATCAGTACATATTTCAATACAGTCTAACTTGATTGATTGTGTACAGGTTTAATTGGCATTTTATTCTTCCAATACTTTTTGTCTTAGATTTTGTGATGCTGACATACTTTCAACTTGACAACTATTATCAATAATGTTTTGTATAATGAGTTTATTGCAATTTGCAGTGAAGATCATAGATAGATATACCAGTGAGAAAACAGAAGGAGTGAATGCAAGGAGAAGGGACTTCACCCTCTTCTCCCTGGGAGGGAAGGATCAGAGTGAAAGCATACATTTATTCACAACGATAGTGGACTTCCTGATAGTGCCAGGTGTCCCACGTGTCTCTGTGGGACTCCTGTATCGGTGGGTGGTGATGCTGGAACTGCAAGGTTTATCACTCTCGGAATATGAAGTTGGTGCCTGACCATATCAAGGAGTTCATCTCAATGAATGTGTGCTATATTAACAATCTGTATGATGGTCTTATCCTGAGACAGTCCACAATGCCAGCTATTGTTTACATCTGAAAAAACCAGGAGATGGTTATGTGGCAACAAGGGTTATCACTCTTCATTCAGGGTCTGCTGCCACTATCTCATCATGCAAGCTCTGCGAGCCTTCACCGCAGGTGCTCAAGCCACCCAAACCATCAGGGAGCAAACCATTGACCTCCCCAAACAACAGCTTTGCTGCTTAAATCACTCGGAAGATCTTTGGTGTGCATGCTCAAGAATGTGCCCATGTCTGTGATGGTTCGATATATGCCTCAACCTAGTAGCTCTGACAGCCCGTACACAATCTCCTGAGATCCTGAAGAGAAGATCACACCCACCATATCCAAGTGCACAGCATAAGAAAAGCCACATTCCATTACAGAACATCCATATAAGACACCCAATCACAAATACTCCTTGGCCGATATCATTCACTAGAAACCAACAGTGAATACCTTCATACAATAACTATATCTCACAGAATATCACCAATACCAAAAAAACCTATTCAGATTTAGTGTTCTTGTCAGTTCTCATACTCCTACAGAGAGCTACCCTAATGATTATAGCATAGTTGCTGACAGACTGCAGACTTTCATTAGAAGAGTCTGCAGATAATTTTATAGACCCCTTCAAGCATACATTCTCACAAATTGAAAGCTATCATGTGAAGCTATTACCCCAAAATGAATAGCATATTTCTAACCCCATCACTGCATTGGTGATATCATTTCTTCATTCCAGTAAATATTTGACAATAAGAACTCTATAGCTTATCAATAAATAAGAAAGTTTAAGGTACAGGTTGGTTTATCAAAGTGACAGAAAAATGGACTTAGGAGTGATTTTGATTCATGGTTGTGATGATAGAATACAGTCCATGACAGGATTATGCGGCATTTTGTTATAAATCCACAGATTACATTCACTACAGAATGGTTACCACTTTCCACTGATGCAAAACTCTTCCATGAAGTCAGACTTTGAAATTACACACAGTGAAAGCCATGGACTTGTCAAAGTCTTAATACTTTAGTTTGACAATACCTGGTGCATAAACTCCAATGCTGTGTCAATATACTTTAGACAGCGTCCAAAAGGCTGCCTCAGTACATCATTAACTTACACAGAGTTGTATTAAGATTCTATAGGAATTTGTAACTTGCTACCTGTGTTCTACAAACAGTAACATTTAATAGCCAGGAGCAAAGGTCTGTGCATGCATTTAGGTATGTACATTGCAAAGTCCTTTTGCCAACTATGAGCTTCCAATTTGGAGCCAAACAAGTTGCTGCCTGCCTGGGACCTCATTCTGCAGTTATTAGTCCCTGACTCTACCTTGATAACATCATTGCATAATATGAAGCAATTTGTGTCTATTTTTCAATTTCTAGTTTCCAATTTCAAGATAAGAATCATTCTTCTGCTATTGTGAATGTACTTAACAATGTGATGGCATTTTACTTTTGGTTCAAGCTTCTTACAATAAAATGACAGTATTGGCAAAATCAGCTAATTGGAAACAGCAAATTAATTGCAAAAACATTGGCTGACATTTGCAGCCATCAGTGTTACAACTGTTCTAATCACTGATCTCAAGTAAAGCTATTCATAAAGAATCCGGTGATCTCTATGTAGCAGACTTGCCCCTGATGTAAGACACTTTACATCTGATGCCAAGACAAAGGAGTCTCCAGGGACACAGTAACAGCGATGTCAGTCAATAATGTAAGCAGCCAATCACATTTGATTGCAAACCAGCAAGTTAAAGACACTGAGTAACTTTTGTTTTAAATAACATTTCAGATAGTCCAATTATATTCATTTACTTGACTAAGATAAAATGAGGAAAGAAGTTAACCTTTAAAAATGTTGTGCTAGGTCCACTACTTTTTGTCATTTATATAAATGATTTGGATGTGAAGATAGGAGGTATGGTTAGTAAATTTACAGGTGACACCAAGATTGGAGGTGTAGTGGACAGCAAAGAAGGCTACTTCAGAGTACAATGGGGCGTTGATCAGATGGGCCAATGGGCCAAGGAGTGGTAGATGGGTCAATGGGAAGAGGAGTGGCAGATGGAGTTTAATTTAGATAAGTGTGAGGTACTGCATTTTGGAAAGGCAAAGTCAGGCAGGACTTATACACTTAATGGTAAGGTCCTATGGAGTGTTGCTGAACAAATAGACCTTGGAGTGCGGGTTGATAGTGCCTTGAAAATGGAGTTGCAGGTAGACAAGGTAGTGGAGAAGGCATTTGGTTTGCCTTTATTGGTAAGTACATTGAGTACAGAAGTTAGGAAGTCATGTTGCATCTGTACAGGACATTGGTTAGACAACTTTTGAAATACTGCATTCATTTCTGGTCTCCCTGCTTTTGGAAAAATGTTGTAACATTTGAAAGGGTTCAGAAATAATTTAGAACGTTGTTGTCAGGGTTGGTGGGTTTAAGGTATAGGGAGAGGCGGAATAGACTGGAGCTATTTTCTCTGGAGCGTTGGAGGCTGAGGGCTGATTTTAGAGGTTTATAAAATCATGAGGGCCATGAATAGGATGAATAGTTAATGTCTTTTCCCAGGGTAGGGGAGTCAAAAACTAGAGGGCATAGGTTTAAGGTGAGAGGGGAAAGATTTAAAAGGGACCTAAGGGACAACTTTTTCACACAGAGGGTGGTGTGTATATGGAATGAACTGCTAGAGGAAGCGGTGGAGGCTGGTACAATTACAATATTTAAAAGGCACCTGGATCTGCACATGATTAGGAAGGGTTTAGAAGGACAGGGACCAAATGCTGGCAAATGGAACTGGATTAATTTAGGATATCTAGTCAGTATGGATGAGTTGGGCTGAATGGTTTGTTTCCATGCTGTACATCTCTATGACTCTATATAGTTCTTTTCTGATCCTAAGTAAGAAATTTGATGTTCTACAAATACAAAATTAGGTTTTTAAGAGTGTTCTTTTATTCATAGCTAGGATGTTTGGAAGGGTAGCATTTGTTGCACACCCCCAGTTATCCTTGACAAGATGGGTTTTTTTTCCTTTATTCATTAATGGGCTGAGGGTGTCGCTGACCAGGCAGCATTTATTGCCCATCCCTAATTGCCCATAGGACAGTTAAGAGTCAACAACATTGCTGTGGGTCTGGAGTCACATTTAGGCCAGACCAGGTAGGGATGGCAGTTTCCTTCCCTAAAGGACATTAAGTGAACCAGGTGGTTTTTCCCGACAATCAGCAATGAACTCACGGTCATCATTAGATTCTTAATTCCAGATTTTTTTTATTGAATTCAAATTCCACCGTCTGCCATGGCAGGATTCGAACCAAGGTCCCCAGAACATTATCTGGGTCTCTGGAATAACAGTCCAACGATATTACCACTAGACCATCACCTCCCCTAGAGGTGCTGAGATATGTTCTTGAATCACTGCAGTCCATCTGATGTAAGTGTACTCACACTGCTGTTAGGAAGGGCCTTTCAGATTATTGACCTAGTGAGAGTGAATGAACAGTGAAGTTCAGGATAATATGTGACTTGGAGACGAACATCTTGCAGGTGTTTCCATGTATCTACTGATCTTGTTCTTGTGCTTTGTGAAGAAATTTTCAAAGTGAAACACCTTTGACCACAAGTCCACCAGGAAGTGGTCCGCACGTAGTGTCCTCAAGACTGTGCAGGAAAAGGAGAGGGTGGATCCTGTCAGGTGGTTCCCTGAGCAGAACGCCTCATCATTTGAACTTTCCAACAAGCACCAAGACATTGCTTAGCTTGTGGTGAAAAGGGCACTACCTGTGGCTCTCTGTACCAGTGCACTCTGCCCTCAAAGCGGTTAGAGACTGTCACATGCCTCCTTCTGGAATGTGTCTTTGCACAGGAGGTCTGGGGAAAGGTGCATTGGTTTTTGTCAAGGTTCATCCTGAGCAGTTCCGTGACATAAGACTCTGTGCCCTATGGTCTGTTCCCTGGGATGCACATCAACTGCACCTGGAGGACCATCAACTCAGTAAAAGACACTTCGGTCTGCCCAAAACTAGAAAGAAGGAGTTGACCCTGACCAAGTGTTGCAGACTGGAACATTCCATGATTCAAGACTACGTGCTGAGGGATGCACTAAAGCTTGGAGCAGCTGCTGCCAAGGCACAGCGAGGAAAGACCACCGTGTAAGGTCTTTCAACCGAAGTTAAATGGGGGTCCGTTCAGTTATCAGACCCTCCCTATGCCTCAAATATATTTAAATATAATCTTGTACAAGTAAGAAATGCCTTTGATTTGTTTGTTTGATAGAGTCAAACTCCAATGTTTGTTTATTTCTTCATATGCTATTGTACAGAACCAAGCTGTTTAAGTGACTATGTATTGTGTAAAGATATTTTTATGAATAAAGTATATTTTTGAAATATAAAAAAAGAGGTCCAGGTTTTGAAGATGGTGCTGAATGAGACATAGGGAATTGCTGAGTTGCATCTTGTATATGATGTATACTGTTGCCACTGTGCAGCAGTAGAGGAGTGATGGATATTTAAGGTGTTCAGTAAGGTGCCAGTCAATCAGGATACTTCATCCTGGTTGATGTAAAGTTTCGTGAATGCAGTTGAAGCCATTCTCATTCAGCCAAATGGCAAGCTTTCAATCATACCTCCCTGACTTGTGCCAAGTAGATGGTGGATACAGTTTCGGGATTCAGGAAGTGAGTTATTCAGTGCAGGATTCCCACTTGATGAACTAATCTTATGAGCATACAAATTAGGAACCAGAGTAGGCTAGTCAGCTCCTCAAGCTGGCTCAATAAGATCACGGCTGTCCTGTTTTTGTTTCAAATTCCACATTCCCATCAACCGCCAATAACCTTTGATTTCCTTGCCTAATGAAAATCTGTTTTTCTTTAAAATATTTGATGTCCATGCCTCCAGCGCCTTCTGAGGTAGAGAATTCCATTTGAGAGAAAATAATTCTCCTTATCTGGGTCCAGAAAGGGCAACCCCTCATATTTAAGTGGTGCCCCCTCGTACCCGATTCACCCACCAGAGGAAACATCTTTTCCACATCCACCCTGTCAAATCCATTCAATGCAATGCTCCTCACTCTTCTGAACTCCATGGAAACCAGCCAGTCTGTCTAACATTTCCTCATAAGACAACCTGCTCATTATAGGTGTTAGTTTAGTAAACCTCCTCTCACTGTCTCAATGGATTCAAATCCTTTCTTAAATAAGAAGGCCGAAACTACACACAGTGTTGGAGCTGTGGTCTCATCCATGCGCTGAATAACTGAGGCATAACAGCCTAACTCTCACAGTCCTCAAGCAGATGGTGTTCGTCCAGGTTTCACTGAAACTCGAGACAGAAATGTTGACATGGGAACATGGCAGAGTGTGAATTAGCAGGGTTTTTTGTCTTTATTCATTCATGGGATTAGGGCATCGCTGACTCGGCATCATTTATTGCCCACCCTAAATGCCCAGAGGGCAGTTAAGAGTCAATAACGTTGCTGTGGGTCTGGAGTCACATGTAGGCCAGACCAGCTAAGGATGGCAGTTTCTTTCCCTAAAGGACATTAGTGAACCAGATGGATTTTTCCTGACAATCAACAATGGATTCATGGTCATCATTAGAATATTAATTCCAGATATTTATTGAATTCAAATTCCTCCATCTGCCGTGGTGGGATTCGAACCCAGGTCCCCAGAACGTTATCTGGGTGTCTGGATTAACAGTCCAGCAATAATACCACTAAGCCATCCCCCCCCCAGGTGTCTGAAAGCTTGGAGTCATTTTTTTGCAGACAGAACATAAGTGTACTGCAAAGTGATCACCCAGTCTACATTTTCTCTGCCCAGTGCACAGGACACCACATTGTGAGCAGCAAGTACAGTAGATTAGATTGAGTGAATTGCTGGTAAATGGCTGCTTCACCTGGAAGGTGTGTCTGGGGCCTTGGAGGAGGGAGGAAGTAAATAGGCATGTGTCATACCTTCTGTGATTGCATGAGAAGGTGCCATCAGGATGTGGGGATGTGTTGGCAGTAGAGAGGAGTGGAACAGAGTGTCTGAATGGAATGGACCCTGCGGAATGCTTACAAGGGAAGAAAGGGGAATATGTGTCTGATGGTGGCATCCTACTGGAGGTGGCAGAAATGGTGGCCAATGATCTTTTGAATGTGGCTGCTTGTGAGGTGGAGAAAGAAGACCAGAAAAACATTATCATTATTGTGGGAGGGGAGAGAAAAAGGTGGAAATGGCCTAGTGGCAATATTGCTGGACTTTTAATCCAGTCATCCAGGTAATGTTCTGGAGACCCAAGTTCAAATCTCTCCAATGCAGACTGATCAATTTGAATTTTTAAAAAAATCGGGAACTAAGAGCCTAATAATGACCACAAACCTATTGTCAATTGATGGGAAAATGTATCTGATTCACTAATGTCATTTAGGGAAGAAAAACCGCCATCCTTATCTGGTCTCGCCTACATGTGATCCCAAACCCACAGCAATGTAGTTGTCTCGTAACTGCCCTGTGGGCAATAGATACTGGCCTAGCTAGTGATGTCCTCAACCCATGAATGAATAAGAAAAGAGTGAGGGCAAAAATGTGGGAAATGGGTTAGACTCAGCTGAGGGCCCTGTCAACTACGGTGCTGGCAAATCCTCGGTTGAGGGAAGAGGTAGACATTTTGGATGTGCCCCCTGCAGAAGGTGGTATAATCAGAACGGATGTGACAGAGATAGAGAAACTTGGAGAATGGAATGGAGTCATTACAGGAAGCAATGTGTGAGGATGTATAGCCAAGGTAACTGTGCGAGTCGGTGAGTTTGTAGTCGATATTGGTGGCCAGCTTATCCCCAGAAATGGAGTCAGAGATGGACCAGGTGAAGGTAAGAGCAGGATGAAAACTGAAAGTGAAATTGATAAATATTTCCAATTCCAGTAGAAAAAGGGAAGCAGCATCGATGATATCATCAATACATTGGAGAAAGAGTTGTGGGTGAGGGCCAGAATAGGACTGGAACAAGGAATGTAGCATCTACTCCACAAAGATACAGGTATAACTGGGACCCAAGCGGGTACCCATGACCACCCTTTTGAAGAAAGTGAGAGGAGTTAAAAGAGAAGTTGTTCAAAGTGAGGACGAGCCCAGCCAGGCGGAGGAGGGTGGTGGTGAATGTGGACAGTTCAGGCCTTTTTTCCAGGAAGAAGCAGAGAACCTTGAGACCATCCTGGTGGGAGATGGAAGTGTAAAGGGGTCGCACATCCATGGTAAGTAGGACGTGACTGGAGCCCACAAATTGGAAATTCTGAAACTGACATAAAGCCTCAGAAGAATTGTTGATGTAAGTGGGACGGGACTAGACACGAGGAGAAAAAGATTGAGTCTTTTTACAAAATTAATGCATTGTTTAAAACCCAGTTGAAACAAGGCAAATTTCAGTTAGAATTTTTACAACAAGACAACCATAAACAGAGATAGTTCTCATTATTTCAAACAGTTCCCATTAAGAAAAGTTTGGAAGGATCTCTATATGCATTATTGGAGAAGTATAGAATCAAGCACGGCAACTTCTGGTTTTCCTAGTTTGACAGTGCAGGAGCAGACTCAAAACTTTCTGTTGGTTTCAGTGCAGTCATCACCCCAAATGCTGATAGTTTCACCATCATTGTCATTTATAGAGAAAGAAAATGAAAAACAAGTCAGCCCAAGTCACTCCCACTAGGGCCACAGTGGGCAGCAGTGACATAGAAACAGATTGGTCAAAAGACAATGCATGAAACAAAAGTAAATGGCAGAAACGTAGAAATTATGTTGCTCATAGTTTTACATTCAGGTTGTAATCTGTGGAAGTTCAGATTAAAAACAGAAATAGAATAACCCCTTGTAACTTTTAATGGACAACCAATCAAGGTAGAGGTTGTTGGCATGGAGATCAGTGATAATCAATTATTCTAAAATAATTACACATGAAAATGCACCCTTAAAGAATCTGTCTTCGTTGGGTCACCTTAATGATAATGTGAAATTCAACAGGACAGAAAAGGTGACTCTGCTCACTCCCCTGAGGCAAGTAAATGACTTAAATGGGTTAGAATGTGAATGACTTGTACACCTTAATGCTGGTCGACTCTAGAACTGAAATCCTGGTTAATCAAACTTGAATGCCGTGTGCCATTTTCAAATTAATGCATATCTTTGCAACCATTCTTTCATGAGAAATGGGTGTTGTTGGCAAGAATAGCATTTTGTGCCCATCCCTTATTGTCTTTGAATTGAATGATTTTGTCAGGCCAATGCAGAGGGCAATCAAGAGTCGACCACATTTCTGTGGGATAAAGATCCTACCACACGCATGAGTCAAAGTGTGTTACAAAACCCTAGAGTGCAGTGACAGGTCACGTTCAGGTGGGATCTGGCCACCCTGCATGATGAGTGTGACCACCAAGCCATCCTACCTGTTCTGTCAGGGAGGTGGCATGTGGGTGGGACTTGAAAGATTTTTGAACTATGCCTAAGCAGGGCAAAGGTAGAGGAAACGCTGCTGAAGGTGTACAGTATTGTGGCATTCAACGTCTGAAGTATTAACATTGTTTTGTCCATAATGCTGTTCATTGTGTAATATGCCTGAAGAGATGCAGGATTGAACTTCAGTGGTGCAGGAGTGCATTCCAGCCTTTCATGTATATGTCTAAACGTACCATTTGAGACTTAGATTGATTTTCAGGTGACCTGTTTGAGAGAATTTTATGAGCCTGCCAACTGCCCAGTAAAATTAATGTAAGGGCCAATCAAATCCCATTTCATCATGCTCATGAGTTTTGAAAAAAAAACTTGTAGATACCCTGCAACTTTATGTGTGTGCAAGCAATGTAGAAATCCTGTAGTTTTGTTCCAAGGAACTGAGCTCAATATTAAGGAGGAGAGTGTGATGGAGGCAGAAGTAGGATTGGTGATCTGATTCGCAAAAGAACTTCAGGCTATTTAGGACCACTGGTTAGATTATTCATTGCCTGGCAGCAATGGGAAGTGCATCTTTCATCCATTACTTTCTGAAATTGACACTGGGATTCAGCAGTAATCATGGGACATTATTTTGACAAAACAAATCATGGTCTACCAAATGACAACACCATTATACATGTCTAAATGGTAATTCCCAATAAGCTACAACTGCAAGGAGCTGATGGAATTATTTGACTTTATGAATGAGATGTTCTAATCGGCTAATTCTGTGCTTCTCCATATTTTGTTCTATGCCTTTAGCCCACAATACCAACATAGTCTAAGACTGCTCTCCATCATAGCCCTGAGCCTGTACCTTTTTCTAACTTTTTCTTAAATCTCGCTTCGCATCTTTTCCACATCATCATGTGACTCACATCCTGCTCCCTCAACGCTATGCCTAATAAACTACCGAGCACCAAACTTCCCTTTTTGACTCCCACATTAACTCATCCATTAAAATCCAACTGAGTTGAATCCAGAGAATCTGTCCCTAAATTTGCAATAAGAGGGGTTTTAAGGTAGATAAGGAGGGCCTAGGAATGCCCTTCTTTGAAACCGATTATGCCAAAAAATGATCAAAAGCAACAGATTCAAATGCCAAATGAAATTACATTAAAGCAGAAGCTTAAAAAATGAAAAGAGGTGTTTTTATTGATCCATCACTGCAGGTGTATTGCATGCTGCCCAGTTTCTTTGCCAAGGCGATACCTTTCCTGTAACTGGAAAAAGAAACCCACAGATGTGCAATTGTTATCCAGACCATTTTAGGATGGCTTGCTGCAGCAGCTGGAAATATCCATCTGCAGGACAAAAAGACTTGACCATTCTAATCTGAAAGGTTCCAAGAGGTGGCTAAGACTGAAGGACAAGGTATATTCTTCTAAGGAGAAGTGACAGACCCCGGAAGAAGACTTCTCGTATGCACTTATCATGTCTAATGGCAGAAATACAAATTTTAAACTGGGCACAGTTGCAGGAGGGAGTTTATTCTGGTTGAGACCAAACTGTGACTGAAGCTTGAATTTCTCTCACTCGCTGAAGAGATCACGGTTCACGAGACAATCCACGTAGAATGTGAGGGCAGATACATCCTACCTTTGGATATAATGGAAAAGAGATCACCAATCTTTCATATGTCATTCCTGATCAGCTTTGTTCTTTATTAAGCAGAGAAGCATATGTATTTTTGAATCTTCTTTACTTGTCAGCTGCAGATGAAATTCAAGTTGACTCATCACATTATGAACTGGTCTTCATTGAGGAAATGCCATCATTAGAATGAGAGGAAGATGTCACCTTTGATTTCTCTCCGTGGGGAGGCTAGATGAAAGGAAAACAAGGTGCACCAAGAACAAAAATAGCCAGCCACAACATGCCATGCTGGACATTAATTTATTCTTTCTGGATCACATGACAAGAAGAAAACAAAGATGCCATGAGGTTGATGATTTATCGGTGAAGGAGATCTTGATCTTGCCTTGGTCTTCGAAGACAGCATAGCTGAGGGCCATGCTAGCCCTGATGTCCTGTTCAGGAGGATCAGCATATTATTGAAGGAGGCCTGAGCACTGATGGGAAATAATTTAAGGAAATAGAGGTTTTGATGTAAGAAGTTCACAGAAACACAGTTGATTGGCAAATGCTTGAGGAAATAAACTATAAAAACAAAAGTGCACTGGAGGTATTCAGGAGTCTCCACGTTTCACTGTGGGAGATGCTGCAGAACAAGTTACTGATATAGAACGGCAGGGATTGAGGGAGGGAAAAAATAGACTGCAGTATCATCTCACATGTGAAGATTTGACCATAGTCTGTGATCTGTAGAGTATAAAATTACAAAGTGCCACTTCTCCTGTATGAGCTCCAGACATTCACTGCAAATAGAAATAGAAGAGGTCAAGCAGAATAAGGACCTTACTGCATATAAAGAGTGGCATAACGCTGCTCTATGACTCAGCTCAACAAATAAAAGATATTCTGTATCACACATTCTGTTCTCAACTAAATTGGGAGCATTTTCAGGCTACCACCAAGGAGCTCAGGAGGAGGTTGAAGAAGAGGCAAAAAGATTTTTGTAGAAAATCAGAGCTCTTGTTTCACAACAAGTTTCTCTGAAACATATACAAGGTGAAACTGCCTCCAAAGAAGATGGCAGCCATGCAGCAGTATCAAGCTAAAGAGAAGGATTCTCACATTTGAAATGGTACAACTTGAGAAAACGAACATACGGCTGTAGAGTTCTGATGAAGGGTGTAAACCCGAAACATCAACTTTCCTGCTCCTCTGACACTGAGCTGCTGTGTTCCTCCAGCTCCACACTGTAATGATATCACTGCAGAGATGTGGGTAAATGTGATACCTCATCATGAAGTCTGAAGTGAAGATTGTCACTAATGATTGTGCAATGTTCAGCACAATTACAACTCTTCAATCTTTACAGCATCAGTTTAAATGCAACAAAAGCCAGACATCCAGGAGTTGAAAGATAAATGAAAAATAACATTTGTGACGCACAAGGGCTAAACAATGACCATCTCCATCAAGATTCAATTTAGCCTCTTGACATGCAATGGTATTCTGATCACTAAATCCCCCACAATCAATATACAGGGGGTTACCATTGATCAGAAGCTCAACTGGATTAGCTGTATAGACACTTTGGCTACAAGAGCAGAAACTGGACATTTTGTAGTTAGAAACTTGCTTCCTGACTATCCAAAGCCTCTCTATAAAGTACACGTCAGGAATGTGATGGAATACTCTCCACTTTCCTGGATGAGTGGAGTTCCAACAACACTAAGAAGTTCAACAAAGTCATGACAAAGCTGAATTGGCACCCTGTCTAACAATTCAAATGTTCAATTCCTTCATGGGTGACACACGGTAGCAGCAGTGCATACCATCGACAATACACATTGCATTAACCCTAACCCTATCTCATTAACACATTAAGTTTCCTTAGACAGCACCTTCCAAGCACACAAATTTACTACCCAGTAGAACAAGGGCAGCAAATGCATGGGAACACCACCACCTGCAAATTCCCCTCTAGTGTGGCACACCTGTATCACTGCTCCTTCACTGTTGATGGGTCAAAATCCTAGAAGTCCCTTCCTAACAGGATTGATACCCCAAGGACAGCAGCAGTTTAAGAAGGAAGGATCACCACTATCTTTTCAAGAGATGACGATTACAACCTGGCTTCGCCTCTGATGCTCAATTCCAACGAATAATTTTAACAAAAGGAGCATCTGTGGAATATGTTGACCATGGACCAAGTGCCTAAGGAAATACCGGAACAAAATGTCCTTCCTATTGTCAGTGAGGCAGTTATACCAGGAGATTATGGTGATCATTTTAAAGTTTCAATCGAGTCAAAGGCTCCAAATATTGTGAAGGATATTCTTGCAGATCCCAATCTTGATGTAGATGTCCAAGAGGATCTGAATTTCTCAAATCTTCAAGTTTCTTCTATTGTTTATGATGGTGAAATTCTATGCTGGGGTTTTCAGGATATAATTATCTACAAAAGAGCAACCAGAAGCTGAAGAGAACATGGATATCATACAATTAGCTAGAAGAAGTCGGTAAATCATTGTTTCTTTGTCTTCAAAGAGTCTTTGGAATAATTTGTGTTCTTTCTTCCATGCAACTGATTGCTTCCTAATGAGATGTTGAATAGTTTCATTTTTCATGTAGTAACAGTGGGTGATATAGCTGCCAAGGTCTTCACAGGAGCTGAAACAAGGCCAGAGCTGAAGTCAGGGGCCCTGGGGCTAATATTACCCCAGGCCTGAAGCCCCACCCCTGATCTGAACATAGTGACCCAGCCACCAACCCTAGCATTGCAGGGGCCTCCCTGGAGAGCCCTGATTATCCTTGTCCCAGTTCCTCACTGAATTTTTTAAAAATCTAATGCTTTAAACCTTCCCCAGTGCACAAAAGGAAAAAAAGAAAAAACAGTGGAAGAAAAAAAATGAGCATTTTAGTTCATTGTCTCCATCTTTAGTTTTTATGGGTTCAGCTCCTAAAGATTCATCTTTTGCATTGTCCTTTTTTGATCAGCCTTCACAACTGTTGCCTTCAAGTTTTATATTCACTCATGAGATGTGGGCATCGTTGGCTGGGCCAGCATTTCTTGCCAGTCCCTAGTTGCCCTTGGAAGTGGAGAGCTTCCTTCTTGAGTCGCTGCAGCCCACAATGTCCCTAAGGAAGGAATTCCAGTATTTTGACCCAGCGACACTGAAGTTGTCATCACTGTTGCAATCTAAGTACAAGATGCAGTGAGTGACTGGCCTCCCAGTCTGCCAACACTATTGAGTTCCAAAGACAATGTAATAGAGTGCGTATGTGCTCACCTTCTCAAAGTGAGCTGCGAACACTGTTTGAAATTGACACCTTTTGTAATATAGACTTTGAGAGAAGAGAAATTAGGAGCAGGAATGAAATATAAAGAGTAAAGGAGCAGAGTGAAAGACTTGTGTGATGTGCATCACAAGGTATTAATAGCTGTTACGTTACTAGCTAGAGTGCATCATCACTGTCAGATGACGTCAAATCACAAGAAACTAGGACTGAGGGATAAACGTTCTAATGGATTCCGGCTCAGCCATGTTTCTGTAAATAGCCAATAACTGTTAGTTGATTTGTATTCAAAAGGGTTCCAGTTATCATCTGTTAAAAGCATCCAGAATCTGATCATTGCATTTATATACATCCAAAGTACCACTGCCAATAACCTAACTTGTTTCAGGTTCCCTTCAGCTATCAGCCCAATGCTCATTGACTTACATTGGCCACTAATCGCAGGAAGCTTCATTTTAAAAGTTCTCATGCTCATTTTCAAATCCCTGTACGGACTGGTACCTTCCTATTTCTGTAATCTCCCTCAGACCCATAGAGCTAACTGTTGAACTCCTCTAATTGCAACAACTTGAATATGCCCAATTTGAAGTGGTGTACCATTAGTGACTTTGCCTTCACCTGGCTAAGCTCTGGAATTCTCACACTAAATTCCCGACAAGGTGGAAAAGAAATCTACTTTGTTTTCTTCCTTTAAGACTCTCCCTAAAATCTTGATCAAACTTTTAGTCATCTATCCCAATACCTCCTTTGGGGCTGAATGCAAAGTTTTGTTTTACAAATGACACTGCGAAGCATCTTTGGATATTTATTACATCATATATACAAATTGTTCTAGTTGAGGGGCAGAATGCAATGTCTGAAATTTTTTTTGATGTCCAAGTTGAATGAGTTCACTATTATATGTGTGAGAACAACACTTCACCATTTGTCTCATCAAGCACATGCATTGGATTCGATGAAATTGCACTGTATGTGAGGAGGTACAAATTAAACTATTATAGATATTTCAGATGAGCAATTAGTTGCCGAAGTACTTTTCTAATGGTCTAATTATTGTTAATGACTGACAATAAATCTCTTGAGATCAATACAAGTGTAAAATTTCACTCTTTCAGGATTAGAATGTTGTTAGTGAAAGAGGGGCACAACCAGATTCTGGTGGATGTCTTTCTCACCTGCTTAGAAGACCACGTTGAAATTGGACAAGGAAATGAATGACAGATAAAAGGTACTGCAGATACTGGAGAATCCGAGATAACAAGCATGGGGCTGGATGAACACAGCAGGTCAAGCAGCATCATAGGAGCAGGAAAACTTGATGTTTCGGGCCTAGACCCTTCATCAGAAATGACCTTGGTGGTTAATGAGGTATAATGCGTTTCATATGAATCATCAACATGTAACAGTTCATGATACTCCGACATCATTGAAAGAGAAGACACTTATCTAGAATGAGCAAATGGAGAAAAGGTCTGAAAGTACCAGAGACTGTATTTTATAACCTACTAGTTACAGATATTGGAGTGTCACAGTATATAAGAAGCTGAAGAGTGTTATTTAGTGATAATGTGCAAACAGCCTCAGGGATAGTGTTCAAGGGAGACACTCACAGCCTGAGATAGTCCAGACGGTGACAGGATCTCAATGCACAGCTAACAGTATTAGCTTAAAGCACATGATAAAGCAATTAAATCTAATGGTAGCTTTAACTGCCCAATCGATACCATTTGTGTCAGGTGGACAGAATTAAATTTGTCTCTATAATGAGGAGATACAAAAGGATCAGATTAAATTCACGATTCCAAAGCAATCAAGTTAGAGAGTGAACACGTCAATACTCGAAACAATGACAAGCAAAATAATGAGGATGCTGAAAATTTGAAATAAAAAAGAGAAAATTCTGTAAAATGCAGCACCTCTGGCAGGATCTGTGGAGAAAGAAACAAAGTTAATGCTTTAAGACCAATATGACTTCTTCAGAGCAGAAGAAGAACAAGGGGTTGAGGGCATTATGGCCTAGTGGTATCATTGCAAGACTGGTAATCCAGAGACCCAGGTTCATGTACTGGGGACCTGGTTTAAAATCATACTATGGCAGATGGTAGAATTTGAACTCAATAAAAATCTGGAATTAAAAGTTTAATGGTGACCATGAAGTTGCTGCTGAATGTCCAAAACTCCCATCTGGTTCATTAATGTCTTTTAGGGAAGGAAGCTGCCATCCTTAGTTGGTCTGGCCTACATGTGACTCCAGACCCAGAGCAATGTGGTTGACTGTTAAATGCCTCTGCATGATTAGGGGTGGGCATTAAATGCTGGCCTGGCCGATAATGTCCATATCCTGTGAGCTAATTAATTTTAAAAAAAGTTCTGAAGAAGAGGCATTTTGGACTGGAAACATTAACTGTTTCTCTCTACATAGATATTGTCAAATCTACTGAATTTCTCTAGGATTTTCTCATTTTCTTTGAAACCAGTTACAATGGCTGAGATGTGAATCAGCTTTTCTGGGAGATCAGACAGCTTGCAGTTGTTTCTCAGGGGGTTATGGTAACTGTAGGTGTTTTAGATTGGAGCTTGGTATATGGTTTCTCTGTTAGCTAAGAAACTAAACTTAACACATCTTACATCCATGATTATTTATGAAGGACATCATTGGCTATTTACATCCATAAGGTGATGTAAAATTTCAAAATAATAATGCAGTCAATTATTAAGTCTAAGTAAGTGTTGATTTATCAACTGAAACATTTTTTCCTTTTACCTCCCCTAGTAAAAATACATCCACAAATGAAGTTTTTTTCCTCTTGTTTTCTTTTCAATTATCATTAGTGATATGTAATCTCCTCTCATCCTTTCACCACCACCTGATCTGTCATCAGCATACTGTTTTCTCTCTCTCCAATGGAAAAGAAATAGTCTCTCCAGCAGACTGGTTCCTTCACAGCTGAAAAAGAAGAAAAGATCAAAAAGCACACACGCAGCAAATGTCAAGAGAGGCCTAGAGAGCCATTTTTACCTCTTGCTGAGACCATGCTGGATTCCAATAGTCAGCCAATTGGTGAGGGAAGAATTGTACCTACTGCCTATTGTGTTTCAACACAGTCCAACAGAGCTAGTCAATTAGGTCATAGTTATACTAAGCAAAATCCAAATAAACAGGTTGATGAATGTAAGAAAATATCCATTAGTCTGTTTGTATGTGATACTCACAGAGCTTCATTTTATCTTCAAAAGCTAATGCCTGCCTTCAAGGGGGATGTTATTGCAAGGGGCTGAGCCAATCAATGACCCCATGTTGATCCAGTAAATGGACACCTTTGCAAAAGTGGTAGCCTTTATTCATCATTTTCTCAACCAAATTGTCATTACTTACCGAAGGTATCATTGTACATGAGCTGCTTTGATATCAGATTAAGAAGGAAGTAGTTTCCAGTGTCTAGTAAAAATGTAAAGGCATCAGACTAAACCTTTATACAGGTCCCTGCAAAGCAAGCTCCTCTTCTGTAATTGGACTGGAGTACGATGGGAGCAACGGAAACAAAGTTTGAAAAAACTTAACTGTACACTTGCTGTAAGCTTTAATAGCTGCAAAAGTGTATGTAAATTCCAAAATCTCATGTGGATAATTTGGCAACATTCATCATCCTCCTTGGAGGAAAACATATTTGGATGTTTACAAGGTGTATATTTTAATAAATAAAGTTATAATTATTTCAGGCAGTAATTACCATGTTTGTTTTGCCCAAATGGCATCTGATTTGATTCCACAACAATTGCCTGAAAATTATGATACGCTTGGATCTCTGGTATGGGTACACGGTACACTGTCACGAAATTATGATTATATCAAGCTTTTGATGTGGAAACATTTTGCTTATCAATTAAAAATGAAGGATGCTAAAGAATATATTTTATCAGTTTTAAGCACTGTCGTTGCTGAAATTAGTAACAGTTGTTAAGAAGGTTGAAGTTTGAAATGAATCTTTGTAACATCACTAAAAGACAGGCAAGTTAATATTCCTTTTAAAATAGTGTAAATGAACTCTTGATATGAACCTGCTAAGGGTTGGGTACAGTAAAATGACATAGAGTAACAACCAGGCTTAAATTACTAACAGCAACACTAAGATGTTCCAAACTATTTCACCATTGTAAGTCTAACCATCTGTGTCAGAGTAACCATTATTTTCTTTTTAACAGCTCACTGCTGTTACACAAAACATCATTTCATATTTTGTGTATTTTGATAGTAACACCCTGACAGCAATAATTATAAACCTGGTTTTTGGTGAGGTTATCTTTGTTTTTGTTTGGCAATTTATGTGGAAACAATATATCTGAGTAAATAGGTCAACAGGACCAATAGAAAGTGAATTTTTTTTTCAAATGATTCATTTACTACTGGGTTTACTCATAACTGAAATCAGTAGAAGAAAAAGGTAATTATTTTTAAAGTCCTGAAACGGAAACAGAAATACAAAATGAGTTACAGACTGCCACTCAGAACAGAGATTAATCATACAAAGGAGAGCATGATTTGTGCATTTCAGCCCATTGAATATTTATTGTTCAAAACGACCAATAGTGAACTTGAGGGAACTGAGTCAGATCAGCCTCCTTAACTCAAAGTTGGGCATCATTGATTTTAGCCCTTCTGACAGAATGTCTTAATGGCTATTTCCCTGAAATTCGCCTCCATATATATAGTATATTTTACCACTTAGGTAAAATCCTCTGTTAAATTTTCACTGCGCATGTTCTTTGAAAATATTGCAGTAATTTTTGAAATACTAATATTTGATATACAGAACTGTCTGCATTGTTCCTTATAGAGTCACACAGCATGGAAACAGACCCTTCGGTCCAACCAGTCCATGCTGAACATAATCCTAAACTAAAATAGTCCCAACTGCCTGCTCCTGGCCCATATCCTTCCAAACCTTTCCTATTCATATATCCATTCACCATCACATTATTTCCAAAAATGCAGAATGAACTGACCCAAAACAACTTCTGGATGTAATCAATATGCCATCACAATGTTTGCATCTATGCTTTGTCAAATACCATGAATATGTGTCCTTTTCTATGCTGACACCTTATTGTATGGGTTTACAAGTATAAATCTATTGGCTAAATTCAAACACGGTGCAATAAATTTGCTATACTGTTTTACATTCTGATGGGTAATGCTATTTTTATTATGGTTCTTTCTCTCAAAGTATTGTAACTCTTGCTAATGTTTAAATAATTGCCTTTTTGCATGGACAGAGTAAGTGTACTAACTGGCTGTAACATTTGACTGACTCAGATTCAAGCGAGCCTTTACCTCCTTGGGCAGATTCTTGTGAGAACCTTGTAGCTGGCATTCATGTTTACTGCTGATATAGCTGCTTGGTCTAATCCAATTTCTGATGTATCTGCAGTTACTATCACAGCAATGCTGGATGCAATCAATATGCCATCACATTGAAGCACAGCATTCTCATTTGTAGCTACCTCAGCCACGGTGAAGTGCACCCATCCAATCAGTGTAACTGGTTATCTGTATATGAATAGACTTGTTGGCGAAGAGAAGCTTTCTATTGTTGTTCCGGATATCCAATTCACCAGCATGTTTAGATAGGACAAAAAAAGTCTGTTTTAGTTGGACTTTAAGACCTTGTAGCAGCTGTCTGGGAAGCCACATGTTCCATCAAACAATCGTACATTGTATAAAAGGCCCTTTGACCCATCAAGCTTGTACTACCAAAATATCATCTACCTACAGAATTCCTACTTTCCCACACCAGGGCCTTAGCCTTGAATGATATAAAACTTCAAGTGTTTATCTAAAACCTTTTAAAGGTTTTGAGGTTTTCTACCTTAGCTGCCCTTCCAGGCACATCCCCACCACCGTCTGGGTGAAAATGGTTTTCTTCAAATCCCTCTAAACCTCTTATTTTTCACTATAAAATTATGCCCCTTGTTATTGACCTTTCAATTAAAGGAGACAGCTGTTTTCTATCCTGTCCATACCCCTCATTGCCTTATACACCTCAATCAAGATCTGCTCCAGGGAAAACAACATAAGCTTTATGCAGTCTTTCTTCATTGCTGAAATGCTCCATCCTGGTGAATCTGCTCTGCACTCCCTCCAGTCATGGTAACGCTTCTACATAACCATGACTCCTCTAACTGAGCTTATTCAGGAAATGCACTCTTTCTCTCAACAGGCACTATATGATCTGAATCACTGGACGCTGCAGCAGAAACACAAACTAGACTGGTCCTATGCAACAACAGAGCTCCTTATTGCCAATGAAAATCTATTGAAACCCCTGTTTCCCGCCTGTCTAAGAAAACTTCACGCCTGCCTGCCAGTGCCCACACATGGGTACAAGACATCAGCGAACCAGAATAGTGAATATGAATTTGGGGAAAACATCAGGCTTTACCTTTGTCCTATTCCCTCTCTTGTACCATTTTCAACAATGTTCAAGGTGGTCTCTCTAATGAATGAAGCATCCATTTCCCTCTGTTATGTCATTATCTTGCATGAATAAATATGAGGCTGCTAATTTAGAAAGTGCTGAGAAGAAGACAAATAGTTGACCATTTTATAGTGCATCCTCTGTACACCTAAGTGAACATCTTCCTGCTAGTCGGATTGTCTTTCAAAGATTTGAGACTCTGCTGCTGAATATATTTGTCCTATGTAGCTCAGCTTTTGCTGATGACATCAGCTTCTTCCTCTCTACCTGTCTCAGAGCCTCCATTGTCTCTATGTTGTCAAAATCTTTTCTAATTGCCTCTCTTACACGAGTCAGAACTTTCTCCAGCATAAAATTTGGAAGATTAAAGCAGTTATCTTCTCATTGCCACCGCAAACGTCACACCCACACCACCAATTTCATCCTCATCTGCAACCATTGTGTTATATTGACCAACCTTGGTATTCTATTCAACCCTAAGTCAACCTTCTATCCTCCATATCCTTTCCATCACAATGCCTTATCTCTTTGCTGAACCATTATTAATGTCACACTCAGTTGTTCCAAATGATCCTTAAGCAACTTTCCATTCTCCAAGCTATGGTTCATCCAAAACATTGCTGGCTCTGAATACCAAGTCTCACTTGCTGCTTGCAGACCTAACAAAGATCTCATAGATTTTGTCCCCAACTTTCACAGCACTTCAAATTTAAAATTTTCATCTTTACAATGAAACATCATCATAGCTTTATCTTTGCTCACACATGCAGCACTCCAAATCCACCATCACTGGGCCTCTGTTCTTCTATCTCTAGCATTTTGTGCCTCATCCTTTACCCAATCATTGAAAAGCACACTTCCAGCTCTTTGGGCTTAGTACTGTATAAATTCCCTCCCTAAACCACTTCAACTCTTCCTCCTCTTGCTAGAGATCTTGTTTATCCCTTTGAATGAACTTTTCAAAGATTCCATTTGATTTTTTTTGGTCTGACTTATTTTTGTGTGAAACACCTTTTCACTTTCTTTTACATTGAAGGTGCTGTATATTACATGGTAGTTACTTCTCTCACGGTAGTCGTGGTAAACAGTTGCAATTGTGTAAACTGAGTTACACGTTTTTAACGTGCAATTTGTGGCTGGCATAGTGAAGGGAGATTCTCGGCATGGAAAGTTGCATTCTAGCGTTATCATGACCAGTCATCTTCATTTAACTGTAATTTCAGTGAAATTTTATGAAATGCAATTAGTGCTGCACACAACATTGATCATCAATAATCTTACTAAGTAGTTGAACCAGTCATTTGTAGAAAACTACCCTCATTCCCCTACCGATAGATGATGATTCCTAGTGCTTGGTTGTTGAACTTTTTTTATCCATTTTCTCCATTTTACATCAATTGTGAAACATTAAAATTTCCTCTGTCCCTAGACGAGTACAAAAGTCTGTAATCGAGCAGGGCTGATTCTAACGCTCCAAGGATCAATCCACAAGGTCAGAGATGATGCAATTTGTGCAAAGAGCTAAAAAACAACAATGCTTATGACAAATAGATATTACTGGTATTCAACAATTCTCCCAAAAAAACTCTGAATTACCCACAGCTTAATTCCTAAATAGTACACACATAGCAATGTCCAGATTTAGCTTCCTTCTCTTGGATTTCTGAGGTTTATGTTGAATTGCATGTGGAAAGGCATAAAAACTATACCTCATCCTGGAATACCAGGAATACATCTCATACTGAGTGTGCAAGTTTATGTTTAAGGAATTATATGTTACACATGTTTATTCCTTATAATACATCAGATTAATGGGTTGCTATAGCTAATGTTTTAATTGCCAGAATGTGTAAATCTTACTGCTGCAAACATGAAGTTTGATAAATCTTTACTTCTTCTTTGCCTCATGTCAATTTTGATTTTAATAACAGTCTATGTATTTTTTTTTGAATCACTCAGGGGTTGTGGACGTCGCTGACTGGCCAGCATTTATTGTCCGTCCCTCACTGCCCTTGAACTGAGTGGTTTGCTAAGTCTAGAGATAATGTCACTAGGGCATTGCCTCTCCTTGTTATTTTGTTCTTGGTTAGATTAATGTTCGTGTAGGCAGAAACAGAATTTGTATTTAGATATTTTCAAAGCAGCCTGGATAGAGATGTTGTTACACACATCTGGAGGAGGTGGGACATGAACCTAAGCTTCCTGGCTCAGAGGTAAGGACAATACCATTGCATTACAAGAGCCCTCATTCCTGTTGCTATCTATCCTAAAATCAAAGTTGCACAACTGTAACTTTAAAAACTATTCAATTACAGGATGTGGAAGCCGCTGGCTGAACCAGCATTTAATGCTCATCCGGAGTTACCCTTGAGAAGGTAAGGATGAGCCGCCTTCTTGAACTACTACAGTTCTCACAATGTAGGTACTACCCAAAAAGCTGACATGGCTGAAGGTCCAGGGTTTTCACCAGAGACAGTGAAGACTCGGCTCCATAGTTCCAAGTCAGCATGGTGTATGGGATGGAAGGGAACCTTCATGTAATGGCGTCCTTCCAGATAGAAGAGACTGCTGGTTTGGAAGGTGCTGTCTAAGGAGCATTGGTAAATTGTTGCAGTACATCTTAGTACACTGTGCACCGGTGAAAGGAGCAAACACTTGAAGCATTCTATGTGGTGCCAGTCAAGCAGCTTGCTTTTTCCTAAATTGTATAAAGCTTGTTGGTGCTGTACTCATTCAGGCAAGTGTGGAGTGTTCCATCACATTCCTGACTTGTAGCTTGCAGATAGTGAACAAGTTTTGAGCACTCAGGAAGTGAGTTTCCCTTTGTGGAATTCCCAAGCTCTATTTTGTTTTTGCAGCCATAACATTCTTATGGCTAGTCCAGTTCAGTTTCTGATCTATGTTAACCTCCAGGGTGGTGGTATGGAGTTTCAGTGATGTTAGTGTTCCTGAATGTCAAGGGACAATGCTTAGGTTCTCTCTTGTTGGCATGAATATCACTTGTCACGTATCAGGCCAAGACTGATAAAAACTGAAAGAACTGCAGATGCTGTAAATCAGGAACAAAAACTGAAGTTGCTGGAAAAGCTCAGCAGGTCTGGCAGCATCTGTGAAGAAAAATAAGAGTTAACGTTTCGGGTCCGGTGATCCTACCCCGGTTCTGAGGAAGGGTCACCAGACCCAAACCATTAACTCTGATTTGTTCTTCACTGACGCTGCCAGGCCAAGACTGGTGTTGGCCGGACCCTCTTGTATTTGGACATGAACTGCTTCAGTATTTGAGGAGTTGCCAATACTTCTGAAGATTATACAGTTATCAGGAAATATCCTCATTTCTGACCTTATGTTGGAGGAAAAGTCATTAATGAAGCAGATACTGATGATTGGGCCTAGGGCACTACCAGGAGGAATTCCTGGAGCTGAGATAACTGACCTCTAACAACTATGGCCACCTTGCTATGTGCCAATTATGACTCCAAACAGAGGATCCAGTTATGCTGCGGCTC
Organism: Ginglymostoma cirratum; assembly: GCA_024137785.1. Lineage (NCBI taxonomy): Eukaryota > Metazoa > Chordata > Chondrichthyes > Orectolobiformes > Ginglymostomatidae > Ginglymostoma > Ginglymostoma cirratum. The sequence goes on along the minus strand of JAHRHZ010000270.1, from coordinate 3,711,994 downwards.
TTTGATGACACACTCAGTCAAATGCAGCCCTGATGTCAGGGGTTGTCATCCTCACTTCTCCTGCTGAGTTCACAGCTTTGGCACTGTTGACAACAGCATACATCACTTTGCTGATGATTGAGAGTAGACTGATGAGATGGTAATTGGCTAGGTTGGATTCATCTGCTTTCATGTGAGCAGGATATACCTGGGCAATTTTCACATTGCCAGGTAAATGCCACTGTTGTAGCGAACTAAAAGAGTTTGGCTAGTAGTGCACCTAGCTCTGTCCATAAGGCATTTCTGCTGGAGTATTGCCAGCACCCACAGCCTTTTTTCATATCTAGTGCTTTCAGCCATTTTCTGATATCCTGTATAGTGAATCAGATTAGCTGAAGACAGGTACCTGAGATGCTGGGGATCTCAGGAGGAGGCTGAGATACAGCACCCACTTGGCACTTTCAAACAGAAGTTGCTGTAAATTCTTCAGCCTAAAAATGTCACTACATGTTAAATCAAGTTTGTTTGCGGAAAGTAACAGCTATTACAGAATGTAATTACAATTCTAATTTTCATGTTTGTTCAGATCATTTTGATACTTTATTTTGGGCAGCACAGTGTCTCAGTGGTTAGCACTGCTGCCTCACAGCGCCAGGGACCCGGGTTTGATTCCAGCTCTGGGCGACTGTCTGTGTGGGGTTTGCACATTCTCCTGTGTTTGTGTGGGTTTCCTCTGGATGGATCAGTTTCCTCTTACAGTCCAAAGATGTGCAGATTAGGTGGATTGGCCATGCTAAATTGCCCTTACTTTCCAGGGATGTGTAGGCTAGGTGGATTAAGCCATGGGGTTAATGCTGGGTTACAGGGATAGGGCACAAGGATGAGTCTGGGTGCAATGCTTTTCAGAGGGTCAGTGTGGACTTGATGGGCCAAACAGCCTGCTTTCACCCTGTGCCAATTCTATGGTTCTATGAAATCAAGTTGTGTCTCTGTCTGTATGCGCACGCAATATTCCAGCTTGTGCTTATCGAGTGTTTTATACAATGTCAACATAATGTCCCTGCTTTCGTGCTGTTTGCCCGTGTTAACAAAGCCCAAGTCACTGCAAGCTTTATTAACTGTCCCCTCCGCCTGACCTGCCATCTTTAATGATTTATGGACTTATACACCCAGGTCACTTTGTTTCTGTACACATATTAGACTACTATCTTTTATTTTATTTTGTCTCTCTATGTTCTTTCTACCCAAATGTATCATTTTGTACTTCTTCACATTGAGCTTCATTTGCCTCTTTTCCATCCATGCCATCAACTTGTTAATGTCATCTTCAAAGACCCCGCTGTCTTTCTCACAGTTTACAATGTGTTCAAGTTTTATTTTATTATGTCTGCAAACATTGACATTTTCCCCTGTCCAACATGGTCCAAATCGTTAACACATATTGGGAAAAGCAAAGGTGCCAACGGTGACCCCTGGGGAGCTCTACTACAACCCTTCCTCCAGCCCAAAATGTATCCTTTAGCCATTGCTCTGTTTTCTACCACACAGCATATTTTGTAACCACGTTGCTGTTGTCCATTTGATCCCATGAGCTATACGTTTTCTAATGTCTGTTGTGAAGGATTATATCAAATGCCTTTTAGAAGTCCATGTTCATTACATCAGCAGAATTGACCTCATGAATCCTTTCTGTTGACCCTTCAAAGTTCTCCAGCAAGTTAATTAAACATGATTTGCAATTAACAAATTCCTGCTGTCTCTCCCCCATTGACCCACATTTGTCCATGTAATTTCGGGTTCTGGGGAAGGGTGACTGGGCCTGAAACGTTAACTCTGTTTTTTTCTTCACAGATGTTACCAGACCAGTTGAGCTTTTCCAACGACTTTGTTTTTGTTCATGTTTCTAGTGGTTTCCCCAACACTGAAGATAAACTGACTGCTCCATTACTGCTAGGCTTATCTTTACAACCTTTTTTGAACAAGGGTGTAATGTTTGCAGATCACCAAAGGCACCACTGAAAGATTCAGGAAAGAATGCAAGAATATTGCCAGTGCCTTTGCATTTTCTACTCTCACTTTCTTGAATGTCCACAGATACATCAGATTTGGTTCAAGTGTCTCACCAACTCTTAAGTTCCAACAGTTTAACCAATACTGCATTCTTATCAATTTTGAACCTCTCAGCTGACTGAGTTTCCTGCTCTGTCACCATCACCTGAGTAACATCTGCTTTTAAGGTCAAGGCAAAAGTAAAATATTCATTTAATACCTCAGCCATGGCTCCTGTGTACATTTGTAAATCTCCAACAATCTCTAAATTGGTCTTGGTCCTCCTTTTAGAAAGAAAGAAAGGCTGAAAATAGGACCCAAGTTCGATTCCAGCCTTAGGAAACTGTCTGTGTGGAGTTTGCACGTTCATCCTGTGTCTCTGTTGGTTTCCTCTGATTGTTCAGCTTTCCTCACACAGTCCAAAGATACGCAGGTCAAGTGGATCGGCTATGGAAAATGCAGAGTTACGGGGACAGGGTGGGTGTAGGTAGGATGCTCTTTGGAGTGTCGGTGTGGATTTGATGGGCTAAGTGGGAATACAATGGGTTCTTGCACTACCAACCTGATTCTATTGGACTGTCTAATGATTACCCGTTCCCTATTTGCTTGCATACGCCTAACCTAAGGTGTAACAATCTCTATGAATGTGCTATCCATGTAACTCCCAAGAATTTTTGGATGTAACCCAATGACACCAGCTATCACTCAGGGTACAACCCTTCCTACACATATGTTCATCTAGGTCACATAAAGTGTCCAAGATCGCCCATATGCCCCAAGATGAGTATTCTGCACGGCTAAGCTGTCCTGCCATACCTTACATACCTTAAGCTTACTTTATTGACATTTACTATAAAATCAAGATTTGACATTAATGAACTTATAGTTTTCCTGTGATATAACTCTATGATGTTCATTTCAAACTCAGCCCACTACCAGTTTGGTAGCATTAACAGAGTTAATGTTTTGCTTCTGAAAGAAGCTTCTTCAGTCAGACTGGACTTGAGATGTATCAGAGATAAAAGGTACTGCAGATGCTGGAGAATCCGAGATAACAAGGTGTGGGGTTGGATGAACACAGCAGGCCAAGCAGCATCATAGGAGCAGGAAAGCTTGACGTTTCGGGCCGCGACCCTT
>JAHRHZ010000270.1:3631082-3708429 GCA_024137785.1 Ginglymostoma cirratum | reverse complement strand
TGTGTTCATCCAGCCCCACACCTTGTTATCTTGGACTTGAGATGTTGTCAGTCTCTCCACAGATGCTGCCAGACCTGCTGAATTTATCCAACACTTTCTGTTCTTGTTTCAGATTAGTGGCATCTGGAGTATTTTCTGTTTATGCCAACGCCACTACAGGCAGTCTGCAGGTTGTGAATGTGTTCTATCTGGAGTCTGTTCGCAAGTCACTCTGTACGCAAATCAGAACACAATGCAGGACAATGTAGAATAGCCATTCTAAATACAAGACAATGTCATATGTCGAACCCTTAAAATTATACCCCAGTATGGGATCACGTTTGTAAGTCAGACATTCATAAAACAGGAAACCCCTGTACACCACCATGACAGTGAAAGATGGATAGTGCTTTTCTTCATTGTAATTTGTTTTGTTTTCAAATATCAAGTAGCTTAAATTTTTGTTTCCTTTGAAGGACTCAGAAATAAAGAAAAGGGAACAAAGCAGAAATGGAGGTGAGGAGAGGAATAGTTGAGAGTGAAGACATCTCAGGCTGAGATAACAAGCGTGGGGCTGGATGAACACAGCAGGTCAAGCAGCATCATAGGAGCAGGAAAACTTGACGTTTCGGGCCTAGGCCCTTCATCAGAAATCATCAGAAAAAGACTTCTGATGAAGGGCCTAGGCCCGAAACGTCAAGTTTTCCTGCTCCGATGATGCTGCTTGACCTGCTGTGTTCATCCAGCCCCACGCTTGTTGTCTCGGATTCTCCAGCATCTGCAGTACCTTTTATCTCTGATACATCTCAGGCTGAGTTTTCCAACCTCATCAAAGATGGGAAAAGACACATCCAGCCAAAGTTTCAGTTTCAGGATGCTGTTCCCAGCGCTGATGACATTTCCCACACATGATCATCTTAGTTATGTAAATATTCACATTGTTGGGAAGGGGCAGAAAAGCCATCCAAACCACTTCCCAGTTAAGGTCAAATGTAATTGTCAAAGGGCTCATTATAAGCTTGTTAAAAGAGGATGTGCAACACTTTATAGGGTACATGAGTTGCATAATATGACTGGCATTAACCAGCTGAAGGGAAGTGGATACAAAGTGGAAAGCCAGTCCTGGCTTCCCAGGGAAAAGTTTTCGCCCGGTAACCAGGCCAGCAGTACAGAGGGAGATGTATGCCCCTGGTATTGCAAAACTGTTTGATAGAGTGGGCAGTCAGCACTTTGGCATTGAGCAGGTTTACCTCTGCCTTGAAAACACAGGTGTAAAAGAGCAGGGACAAGGCTGTCAATCACAATCAGATACTCAACTGTCCACAAGGAAGGTTGCAATTGGCTATATGGTCACAAACCTTGAACTTTGGGCTCAGTGGAGGGATAACTCCTCCTGGCAGCAGGAATAGTGGAGACCTGGGAAAAAGAAGGGAATGGGAGAGGAAAGAGAGAGGCAGGAAGGAATGGAGATCATACCCTCACACAGGATCTACCACTGCACATCCAGCTAACCGGAACTGACAAGGACCCAATGCCACAGGAGACAGTGACTTACCAGATATAGATAGTCCCAGACACGTCATCACCGAATAACTTCCAGCATACAGCATTGATCACTGCATCCTGCCAGTGGCCATCAAGCTCACTGTGGATTTGAAATTCTTTGCCTTTGGCTCCTCTAAAGTGTCAGCGGTAAATCTTAGAGACATTTTGCTATTGGTTGCACAGTACTGTATCTAGCTAGTCACTGATGCCCTATTTGCCAGAGAATACAATCATTTTATGACACATGGGTCTTGCAGACACAGTGGGTGCTGGATTTTCCCACCATTGTTACAATCCCCCAGATCCAGGATACCCATCTGACCAACAGGGTCCCCAGTATCTGCCCCGTGAGATTCATCAACGGGAATGGCTTCCAATTCCTCATAGTTCAGCTGGTCTGTAACCTCATCCAGGAGGCTCCCATTATCTTTTACAACATTTCTTCTGGCAGGCAGCAATAAGGTAAAAACCAAAAATTTGGCTTGAAGTGTCATCATTCAGGTAGTGAAAAGGCAAGACACTAGTACATAGAGACAGTAAGAAAACACCTCATTAGCTCATTGAGTGTTTCATTCCATGCATTGCTCATTTTTGCACACAATCAACAGATTTCTCTTGTAAGGGAACCAGCAGTCGCGAGCAATAGCTACCATTCAGAGTCCAAATCAGTCCGTCATTTCATCTGACCCATCTCTGTTCCTATCCCCTTTGGCTCAAAAAAAGACACAGTGAACCTATCTCCAAATCGACCGTGGTCTCACCCCATGGAGATCTTAACTTTAATCAATTGAACAACTGGAGACATGTTATACACTGCAAAACAGTTCCAATTCCTGTTCCAGTCTCCATACTGAAGATTCAACACCCTCGATGTGTACAAATTAGCTCCTTTGTTCCTCTTTTAAATAATACTGGCTACACCTTGAAGGAACTTTCATTGGTTAGAAAGCATCTTGGGAAATTCTGAGTTGAAAGGCACTATATATATTCAAGTTCTATTGTATCCAGTATTGGTCACCAATATTCCAGAGAATAGTCGCATGGCTAATACCTCACAATAGTGTTAAAGGTTTGTATCAGAAAGACTGGTCTTCTCTCTGTGAAGGGAAACATGTGAAATATAGTCTAAAAATCATATATATTTAAGGGTATGGAAATGGTGAATGCAGATGTCTACTTTAAATTAAACTGCAAGAGCATCACAGAATCACAGAAATGTCTCAATGCAGAACAAAGCCATTCTCTCCATCATGTCTGCACCAGCTCTCTGAATGAGCAGCTTACTTATTACCATTCTTCTGCCATTTTCCAGTAAACCTACACATTCTTTCTTTTCAGATAATGTGCAGCACTTAGGTGCAATTTCATAAAAGTCAAATATCGGGACATTGACATGAAAATAATCATAATGTTGGAAGAATTCCTGGAAAAAAAATAGTGGAGGTGACAAGCAAAGACCAAAGAACAAGAACTAAGAGCAAAACAGAACAGGAACAGGCCCTTCAGCCCTCCAAGTTTGCACTGACACATTTTACCCTTCCATACTAAAACTGTCTTCACTTACAGGATCCATATCCCTCTATTCCCTTCCTATTAATTTATTTGTCCACATGCTTCTTGAATCCTGCTTTGAGTCTGCTTCCACCTCCCCCTCTGGCAGCATGCTCAAGGCGGTCACCACCGTTTGTGTGAAAAACCTGCCTCACACATCTCTTTTAAACTCCCCCCTCCCACCTTGAACATGTGTCCCCTAGTAATTGACCCCTCCACCCTGAGAAAATGCCTCATACTTTCCACTCTATCCATGCCATTCACAATCTTATAAGCTTCTATCAGGATGCCCCTCAACCTCCTGCATTCCAGTAAAAACAAACCCAGCATCAGCAGTTCTTACTATCTCTGAGCCTTTTCCAACCTTTCTTCATAGCCAAAATCCACCATACCAGGCAACATGCTGATTAACCTTTTCTGTACCCTCTCCAAAGCATCCACATCCTTCTGGTAGTGTGGTGACTAGAACTGTACATAATATTCCAACTGTAGCCTAGCTAAAACTCTATAAAGTTGCAGTATACCTTGTCTATCCTTATACTCAATGCCCCTTCCAATGAAGACAAGCATACAATAAGCCTCTTTTACTACGTTATCTATCTGCGCTGCCACCCTCAATGATCTGTGGACCTGCACACTCAGATCCCTCTGCACATCAATACCCCTATGGGTTCTGCCATTCAGTGTATAATTTCCACCTGTTCTTGATCTTCTAAAATGCATCACCTCACATTTGTCTGGATTAAATTCCATCTGCCATTTTTTCTGCCTATGCCTCCTACTGATCTACATCCTGCTGTATCATCTGACAATCCTTCTCACTATCCTCACCTCCACCAACCTTTGTATCGTCTGTGAACTTACTCATTAGCCCAGCTACATTTTTCTCCAAATCATTTATGTAGACCACAAACAGCAGACATCCCAGCACTGATCCCTGTGGAACACTACTAGTCACAACCGTCCATTCTAAAATGCATCCTTCCATCGCTATCCTGTGTCTCCAATGATTAAGCCAGTTCTGTCAGCTCACCCCTGACACCATGTAACTTCATCTTTTGTACCAGCCTGCCATGTGGGACCTTGTCAAAGGTTTTACTGAAATCCACATAGACACCAACACCACTTTTTCCTCATCAACCATTTTCGTCACCTCCTCAAAAAACTTGATCAAGTTAGTGGGACACGATATTCCCCACACAAAACCACGACGTCTATCACCAATAAATCCATTTTCTTCTAAATGCATATAGATCTTGTGCCTGAGAATCTTTTCCAATAATTTCCCTACCACAGACATGAGACTCACAGTCCTATAATTTCCAGGATTATACCTGTTACCCTTCTTAAACAGTGGGACAACATAAACTATTCTCCAGTCCTCTGGAACCTCACCTGTGGGGCCAAAAAAGATACAAAGATGTCTGGCAATGCTCCAGCAATTAGCTCTCTTGCCTCCGTCAATATCCTGGAATAGATCCCATCAAGACCTGGGGACTTATCCACCTTAATTCTTTTTAAAACGCATGTACCTTTTCCTTTTTAACAGCAACTTGGCTTAGAAACTCAGCACTCCTTTCCCTGAGATCATCCTCCATCAATTCATTCTCTTTGGTGAATACTGGCATTAAGCTATTCATTTAGGACCTCACCTACTTCTTCTGTCTCCACACATAGTTTCCCTCCTTCATCCTTGAGTGGGCCAACCCTTTTTATATGTGTATAAAAAGCATTGGGATTCTCCTTAATCCTGTTGCTAATGACTTTCCACGACCCCTTTTAGCGTTTCTAATTCCTTGTTTAATTTCTTTCCTACTTTCCTTCTATACTTCAAGGGCTTCATCAATTCCCATCCTTCTTGACCTTACATATGCTTTGTGTTTCTTTTTGACCAAGGTCATAAAATCCCTGGTCATCCAAGTTTCACGTAATTTGCCCTACCTATCGTTCATTGTCGTAGGAACGTGAAATAATTTCAGTGTTGAGTATTGTAATTGCAAAAAATCAGGTTCTGCTGCACTGATGAACCAAGATGGTCTTCATCTGTATTTATCAAGTGAAGTTTAGAAGCCTGTGAACCAAAGTTGTTCTCGGTGTTTCAGTGTGAATAATACTGATCTAGGGAAGATGCCAATTTGCAAATCTCATGTTCTTGTTTAGGTTTGGGAGATACCGACTTTGCATTGTTGGGAAAATAGGCAATGCAATCATTTTCAGTTGAGTGTTTTATAAACAAAACAGAAACGATGACAAAACATGAGTTATATTGTATACAAAATTAGACATGTGGACGATTCTAGTGTAATTCTGATAATACCAGAGTCAACCATTTCTTGTTCCTGCCTCTGATGTCTTTTTTCCAACATCTGGTATCCAGTCATTAGTGTCATTTCTGTTACAAAATACATTTATTAACAATGAAAATGACAACTCTATATTGAAGTCATTTTCAGCCCAGGAACAAAGTCGTTCACAAAAAAGCCTTTTGAAGTCATAATGAAGGTAAATGATAAGCAGACAGATCAAATTAGTGTATATAACTCAACGTACTTTGAGCACACAATTGTTTTTAATTCGTTGTATCATTCTTTTAGTAGACTGTATTTAGTGTATCATAAGGTGCCATGAATATTACCGGAAAGTGTTATCATGAAGTTTATGCTCGATATTTATTGTTGTCGTGGAAAATGAAGAAACTTTGAAATGTTCCAAACATTATCAAGAATAACAGGAGAACTCTTTGCACAGACTGATCAGTTGTCATTAACATTCTTATTTCTTTATGGGTAATATTTAAGGATTATCTGTATTTGTTTAATTTTCCTTTCCAGTATAAAAAATTATAATGTGACATTTTTAAATGACAATTTCCAAACTGATATCGCAAAATTATAAACTGGTGTCATAGTTACAACACCAAAAAGGATTATGACTGTGTATGGTACATTTCATGACATGCTGTGGAATTTTCACTTTCAGCAGATGTTTTGGGGTTGACATCACCCTACTCTTCTGCACCCACCCACAAATATGTTTCAGATTTAGTGTATGGATGTCTGTATAATGTTGTTGTACTTCGAAGACCCTCACATTGCTCGAAATTGAAATCCCTTTCCTCACGGAAACGTGTTCTGGGTGTAATTTGCAGCCATTTTCATCTCCATTGAGCACTTGTTATTTACAGCACGATGGAAGGGGAGAGCAATCACTCCTCTCAAAACATAGTCTCAGGCTCAGCCTCTGAACAATGGTGATCCCTAAATGTAAACATTCCCGGTCAATGTCATAGGCTTTGAACTTCCCCAAGTCCCCTGCCTATGTAAATCTTCATCTGCCGACTTTACTCCCGAGCCCCAGGCATGTTGTGAAAAAACACCACTGTACCCTCTCCCTGAAAGCTGGGATGCTGCTGACTGTTTTCACCACCTCCGACATTACCCCTGCCCCGACAATGCTCAATCATCTTGCTGCCTGACATATCATGTTTACTCCCTTCATAATTGTAATCTCTTCATAGAATCCCTACAGTGTGGAAACAGGGCCTTCAGCCCAACAAGTCCACACCAAACCTCAGAGCATCCCACCTAGACCCATCCCCCTATAACCCACCTAAGCTACACCGCCCTGAACACCATGGGCAATTTAACATTGCCAATCCACCTAGCCTGCACATCTTTGGACTGCGGGAGGAAACCCATACAGACATGGGGAGAATGTGCAAACTCCACACAGACAGTCATCCGAGGGTGGAATCAAGCCCAGGCCCCTGGTGCTGTGAGGCAGCAGTGCTAACCACTGAGCCACCATGCCGCCCTTCTTCAGCCTCAGATTCGGACGCCAATCTTCACAATTAAGTTCCTCAGTTTCCATCCGCAAAAGTGTTCCCTGGTAACACCTACCCCTGACTTTTGGTAGTTGGCCCTTGGGACTGACCATGCCAATAGCCACTTAGCAGACAGGTCTGACTGGTGAATGAGCAGACCCCCGACTAATATCTGTACAACTCTGTGACTGTCTTCCTGTGACTGCCTGGACTGGTTATACAGCCACAGGGCTGATTGTGGCCCACGTCCCAGACGCCCCTGAACCTGACCAGCTGACAGATGTGCCCAAGCCCCTAATCCAAAACTGGAGGCTGCTCCTGACTTACTGGGTGTGCAGCGGGCCCACAGTAAGGGTGTAAGACTGATGTCATATGGTGACACACAGCAACTGGTTCACCCCTTTGACTGATAACTGCTGATCACTACTGACCACCAGGAAAAGCCACCTGGCCTGGTGTCAACACTAAAAGGCAGGGTAGGATATAAACATTATGAGTCTTTAAGCTCTGGCTAAAGGGATAAAGCACCAAAAAGCAAAGCAAGACCAGGTAAAGCAAGGAAGTGATGATGTGAATATTGAAGTCCACTGTAAGTGAGTGAGCACTGAGAGAGTGAGTATGGAACTCTGAGATGTCTCCTAATATGAAGAATGAGCTGCGTGTCCATTCCTGCACATAAAGCGGCCTAGCAGCAAATAAAAAACTGAAGGTAAATTTGCTGTAGTCCTACCAGACCCATAGGGCTGCTCTCTCATGAGGAAGAAATGACTTATAGTGGTTTAATCTGAGGGACACCAGACTCAGGCAAGGGGAGAAGTTGAAAAGGAGTTTATGATAGTTTCAGCTGGTGTAGGAATTGAACCCATACTGTAGGTATAGATAGAGAATTAGTTAACTAACAGAAGACAGAGAGTTGGGTAAGAGGGCCATTGTCAGAACGTTAGCGTATTATTAGTGGTGTGCCACAGGGATTAGTGCTGGGGCCACAATTATTTAGAATATATATTAATGACTTGGATGAGGATAGTGAATGCACTTTTGCCAAGTTCGCAGAAGGTACGAAATCAGTAGGCAGCACACTGCATCACAAACAGGCTGTCCAGACAACTGACTTGACAGCCTACTGCAGCACTGCTTTCAAATATGTCAGTGCGCTCCAAAGTGCAGCAGTGAAGTGCAGAATCCTACCATTAGTCTGCCAAACATGCTGAGTTTGTCCAGCAGTTTCTGTTTTTGTTTCAGATTACCAGTATCTACAGTTCTGTGTTTTATCATATCATAAGTGGATTGGACATGTGCCATAATGATACACTGAGGCTCGTACATGTCAAATATCAATGTCAGAGTGTGAGGTATATGGAGCCCCAGAGTATATTCTGACATGTTGGTGCTGAGTATCAATGATCAAGGTCCAGAGTAGCAAGGGATGAGTTTGAGTCGCCAGATTCCTGCTCAGACTTTCATGTCAGCAATCCTGAGCATCTAGTTTCTATCCAGCGGGTAGAAGAATGGGAAACTACATACTAGTGAGGCAAGATTAGGTAGCAGTGAGGATGATAGTGAGCATTAATCCAGTTAAATAGCCCTGTCAGTGCTCATCAATGAGAATCTCATCTCACATGTCCAACACTTTGTTGGAAAATAGGATATTTTGCTCTTAACACTTGGAACATCTTTGCTAGAAATCTCACCAAATTTTCCTAAATTTCTTACCATGTCCCATGTCATTCAGGGTCTGGGAAGATTCTGCCTCACGTTTTTGTATTTTTTCAATCTCAGTCGCATATCTGTGCATCAAATGAAGTTACAATTCAATTATGTAATCACATAATCAAGTGCATCACTATGTGTTTCTTGTATTAAAGAAATGATGTTTCTGTTGACAATATGATGCTATCCTTTTTAAATAATGTACTTGTATTTAAAAAAAGATTTGTATTTATGGTGCCTTGCATGATGTCCCAAAGCACTTTATATAGCTGATGAATTACTTTTCTACTGTTAAGATGCAGTAAACATTGCAGTCAGACTGTTCCCAACAAGGTGCTACAAACAGCAATGAAGTAATTACTAGAGGATTTTGTTTTGAGGTTGCTAGTTGAAGAATAAGTACTGACCAGGGCACCAGGCAAAACTTACCAACTCGTCTCCAAAATAGTCTTCAGGATCTATTACACCCAGCGGAGACAGTGGTCAGGGCCTGTATTTAATGTCTCCTCTTAAAGATTGCACTGTGCCTCCAACAGTAGGGCATTCCCTCAGTGTGGCGCTGAAAGATCAGCTTAGATTTTGTGTTCAAGTTCGACTTAAAATAAATAATAAAGTACCTTCTTATTCAGTGACGAGAGTGCAACTACTGAGCCACAACGAACACCCAAATAAAAATGATGTACACACTAGACTTAATACTTGAAAATGGAAATACAAGCTACTAAATGATGCTATAATAGTTTCTAAATCTCATGAAAGAATATATGTTGGAAGTAGTATATTAGCATAGATAGAGGACTGGTTAACTAACAGAAAACAGGGTGTTAGTATAAAGGGGGCATTTTCAGGATGGTAACCTATAACTAGCAGTGTGCCACAGGGATAAGTGTTGGGGCCTCAATTATTTACAATATATATTAATGACTTAGATGAGGACAGTGAACGTGCCAAGATTGTAGATGATATAAAACTGGGTGAAAAGGCAAATGGTGAGGATGAAACAAAAAAAGTCTGCAGAGGGATATAAACAGGTTAAACGAGTGGGCAAAATCTTGGCAGATGGAATATCATATGGGGAAATATGAGATTATGTACTTTGGCAGTGAGAATGAAGGAACTGAATATTATTTAAATGGAGAAAGGCAACAGAAAGCTACAGAAGAGAGTGGATATGGGAGTTCTCACGCATGAATCAAATGTTCAGCAGGTAATGGAGAAGGTCAATAGATTGGTGTTCTTTATTTCAAATGAAAGGAGTCTAAAAGTAGGGAGGTCTTGCTAAAACTATACAAGGCACTAGTCAGACCACAGCAGGAATACTGCAAACAATTTTGGGCCTCTTATCTAAGGAAAGATGTATTGGCATTGGGGGCAGTCCAGAGATGGTTCATTTGGCTGATACCATGTATGGAGGGGATGTCTTATATGGAGAGGTTGAGTAACTTGGCCCTATACTAATTGGGATTTGGAAGAATGAGTGGTGGTTTTATTGAAATATGCAATATCCTAACAGGTCTTCACAGGATAGATGTGGGGAGGTTGTTTCACCTTGTGGGAGAACCCAGGACCGGAGGGCTTAATCTCAGCATAGGAAGCATACATTTAAGACAGGGGTAAGGGGGAATTTATTCTCTTAGAGAATAGTGAGCCTTTGGAATTCTATACCACGGCGAGCTGTAAAAACCAGGCTGTTAAGCTTCTTCAAAGCTGAAATAGATTTTTAATCAGTAAGGGAATCACAGATTATAGGCAAAAGGCAAAATGTGGAGTAGGAAATTATTGAATCATCTGTGATTACATTGACTGGTGGAGCAGGAATGACCTACTTCTGCTCTTACATCTTATGGTATTATGATTCCATGTGCACAAGCTAAACTGCGAAATACATCTGCATACTTCATGCTTCCTACATAATAAAATTGAACTTTAAATGTGCTAGGAAGTAAACCACCTGGAGAATAACAATAAAATCAGTGCAGCTGAATATACAACTTTTTAACTGCCCTAAATTCAGGAATCAAACATCACATGTTTATATACAACTTGCAAACACTGGCACAATGTATATGTAATGCTGCTCTTAAACATTAAGAAGCAACCATCAAGTTCAAACTACAGGTAGTTCTGCTATAACGCGTGTTTTGTTAAAGCGAATTGGCTGTAAGGTGATTGATGAACAATGGACGCTGTTTGGATAACGCAAACCTTCTGCTGCACAAGTATAGCGATTTCCCTATAATGCGATTTTCTATAGGGTAAGGTCACACAAGAACGCAATAATTGCATGATAGGAGAACTATCTGTACCAGGCAGCTGCTAGAGATTACAGTTAGATCTTTGCCTGATCTTTGCAGATTTGCATTTAATTATAAATTAACATTCATGGCTGGAACTTGCCAATAAGTAATCGCCTGCAAAGAGAGGGAAGGTTATGGCCGTGGTTGTGGGAGGTCAATCATCTCAGCTCCAGGACATCTCTGCAGGAGTTCCTCAGGGCCTAGTGTCCTAGGCCCAACCATCTTCAGCTGCTTCATCGATGACCTTCCCTCCATCTTAAGGTCAGAATTGGAGATGTTCGCCGATGATTGCACAATGTTCAGCACCATTCATGACTGTTCAGACACTGAAGCAGTCCATGTTCACATGCAACAAGACCTGGACAATATCCAGGATTGGGCTGACAAGTGGCAAGTGACATATGCGCCACACAAATGTCAGGCTATGTTCATCACAAATAAGAGACAATCTAATCACCATCCCTTGACATTCAATGGTGTTCCCATCACTGAATCACCCGCTATCAACATCCTGGGGGTTACCATTGACCAGAAACTCAAGTGGACTTATCACATTAACAGAGTGGCTACAAGAGCAGGCGAGAAGCTGGGAATATTGTGGCGAGTAACTCACCTCCTGACTCCCCAAAGCCTGTCCACCATCTACAAGGCACAAGTCAGGAGTGTAATGGAATACTCCCCACTTGCCTGGAAGAGTGTGGCCCCAACAATACTCAAGAAGGTTGACACCATCCAAAACAAAGTAGCACGCTTGATTGGCACTACATCCACAAGCATTCACTCTCTCCATCACCGACGTTCAGTAGCAGCAGTGTGTACTATCTACAAGATACAGTACAGAAATTCACCAAAGATCCACAGACAGCATCTTCCATACCCATGACTACTTCCATCTAGAAGGACAAGGGCAGCAGATATATGGGAATACCATCATCTCCAAGTTCCTCTCCAAGTCACTCACCATCCTGACTTGGAAATACATCGCTGTTCCTTCACTGTCGCTGGGTCAAAATCCTGGAATTCCATCCATAATAGCATTGTGGGTCAACCCACAGCAGGAGGATTGCAGCTGTTCAAAAAGACAGCTCACCACCACCTTCTCAAGGGCAACTAGGGACGGGCAAGAAATGCTGGCCAGCCAGCAACGCCCACATCCCACATAAATGAATTAAAAAAAACTGCATCTTCTCTCAAAAGCTTGTGCGACTTTGGAATTCTGCCTCAGAAGGCGGTGTAGACCTAGTCATTGAATACTCTTCAATCAGAATTAGATAGATGTTTGCTATGCAAAGGCAATGGGAATACATGGGAATACCCTTATTGCATGGGACAGCAGGCTCATTGGGTGAAGTGTTGACTTCTGCTGCTATTTCATATGTTTAGTGTTTTGCTTCACAAGAAGACCAAATTTAACCAATAATAAAATAAAGGCTCCGACGCTTTCTTTGAGAATGACTGTGGCCTGTTTTAAGTTAAATCTTATCTCTGCCATTTCACAAACCAATGTCACAAGTGAATTTATGCCAAGTCTTTTAAAGGCTTAGAGATACAACACCCTTACATAAATCTCTACCTAAATCTCTCTGACATTACTGGTCGTACAAAAGTCGGTTGGAGATTCTAACCTTTCTAACAGCAGCAGAAACTTTAAAATGAGGCCAAAAGCTAACAAGCCAGAGTCCCATCCTAATCTTTGGGGTATTCACACCAAAGCTATGGTAGGTAGACAGCAGAAACCATTCCCCTTTATGGTACAAATACAGGTAAGTAGATCAGTAAAAAGAATTGCTGAAAATAGTTTAAAAAAAAGGAGCTATAATGAACATGCATCTATGTACTAAATAAAAATCCAAAAGAACTGTGGATGCTGAAAATCAGAAACAAAAACAGAAATTCTTGGAAAAGTTCAGTAGGTCTGACAGCATCTGTAGAGAGAAATCAGAGTTAACGTTTTGGATCCAGTGACCCTTCCTCAGAACCCTTCCTGTATTGATATACTTCTGTTTCAGTTTCAATTCTGTAGTATTACGACCATTTTTGGGTACCTATCTTTTGGAAGGGTAAGAAAGCATTAGAGAAAGTGCAGAAGATTCAATAGAATGGTTCCTGGATGAAGAACATCAGTCATGTGGTAGACAAGAGAAGCTGAGTCTGTTCTGTTTGGAGAAGGGAACATTCTAAGGAAATTTGACAGAGGAGTTCAAAATAATGAGGGATATGGACAGACTAAATAAGGAAGCCTGTTCCAGATGGTTGAGAATCAGAGGACACTGATTTACAGTGATTGGTAACAGTGATGGGAGTACCCTGCCTGACAGTGTGGCTGGGGCCAATTTGTTAAAGGCCTTCGAAAAGGAATTATACATTATCTGAAGTGATAAAAAAAGCTGCAGGGATACAGGTGGCAAAGTAGGGCTAGGTGAGGTACGCTTGCAGAGTGCTGGCATGGACATGATGCGCTGAATAGCTTCCTTCTATGCTGTAAACGTTATATAATTCTATCAAATATGGGATTCATGTCATTTCAATAGAAACACTATAATAAAATTGCTGGTATGTACCTCACGATTTTGACTCCACTTTCATATCCCACAGCACACCTCATCTGTTGCTCCAGTTAAGGAATCTTAGGCAAAAAGTATGACAAAGGATCTCTGGGCCAAAGAGAACCAGCAATAGCATCTTTGATGGCTCAAACACTGAGAAAACTTTAAAAAAAATGCAGATTTAAATATTTGTTCACAATGCTAAGAAGCTTATTAACTTGGCAACTTGTAGCCTAATTATTCATGATATGTTGCAAGTTGTGTGAAGTGATGAGAATTGATATTTTTTCTACCCTGAGGTCTGAAAATAAAACTCCCACTCTTAACACAGTACAAATGCCACCAACAAGCTTGAGTATTGTGCAATTTGTGGCTGCTGTTAGCTGTCCAGGGAGTTGCAATATGCCAATTAGCAAAATGTTTCATTGTTAAGTGCCTGTTTTGAAAAAAGCTCATTTTCCAATGTTAAGACACCAAGGCTTTTCACTGTTATGCCTGCAATATACCACCATTGTAAAAACATTTATATTTTGTTTAGAAAAGCAGATTGGGTGAAAATTCAAGTGGATCGAATTTGTTAAAATTTTTTTAGCCTTTTGCTTCAAAGAGTATCAAACAAATAAAAAAACATGTTTTTGCACATTTTCATTGTATTTTAAAATTAAATCTAAGTGAATTTATTGGTCTCTTATTATTTGTTTTCACAGGAATGCATGAAGGACACTAAATTGTGACTGATTTATATACTTAATATATTCATGTAAATTTCAGTTGAAAACAGATTCCTATGATGCTGCTTGACCTGCTGTGTTCATTCAGCCCCATGCTTGTTCTCTTGAAGGACTGCTACCAACTATTACAAATAACATGAGAAAAAGGTTATTCAAAATAAACCCAGAAATAGCTTCCATTCTGAAGGAAAATCACATGGAATGACGGAAATTCCTCAGTCTTTGAGAGACTCGATCATAAATTCTTTTGATAACTTATGTACCAGGTATGACTCCAAACACTGGATAGCTGAGGGAGCGGCTCTGTTTCTATACAGATCGACTTGACAGGATAGGACATATAGGAGTATCCTTCAACTGTAGCATTTTAGTGAGATATTGCAAAGATGATTGATTCTGAAAGCTAGAAATGGTCAACTTGCCAGAATAGAGACTCAAAGTCCAATTCATATCTTGCTTTAATTTTGGATCTTGATGTGATGCTGTTGTCTATAAGGGTCCGTTGAATGACACTATCCCCTACAGGAGGAAGATGCAAGTCAATGAAAGCAAGGTATGGCTGGATATTGTTCAGGAGAATGATGTCATTCTCCTGGATCTGGTGCCAAAATGAATTTATCAATTTAATTATGGCAGGAACAGTGAGTATAATGGAACATTCAATTACATCCCAATGACTGTAGTAAGCCAACCCTGCACTCTGTTCTCTTCATCCAACTCCATATATTACACTTCACCAAACTCCCTTGCATGTACATCCATCAGCTCTCAGTGCACAGACTTCCTCACGTCCCTAAATGTTCATCTGGCACTCACACACACTCTCACTCTATGTGATATTAAGCTTCTTCCTTAATGTCACCAGCAATACATGTCCGTCCATCCTCTAACCACATTCAATTACTCTCCTTCATAGTTCTCTTTTTTCCCCTCCTTGTATAAGAAAGCTCAAAACACTGGGAAAATGCAAGGAACTGGAGGTGGTCCTTTGTCAATTTCACAGTTAACCTAGGCAGAGAAAATGCTGCTGCAGGTCATTGGGATTTTGCCATGCCATTTCAAGAGCACAGGAAAATGGGAGCCTCTCAGCTAGTTCGTGACAGCATTGGAAATGACATAGCCATACAGCATAAAACACTCCCTGATGTTTATTTGATGGCATTATGATTGTGTGATGATGGCCAATTAAAACATTCTCACAGGACACCTTTTAATCATGTCTTAAGTCTTCCACAGGACCTTCAAGGAGGTGGTTCAGGATGACAACAATAGCCCCTGAGAAGAGATCACTCAGTGTGAGTGTGTTTCATAAGAACTAGGAGCAGGAGTAGGCCATTCAGCCCTCGAGCCTGCTCCGCCATTTGATGTGATCACTTTTGATCTCATCCTCAAATCCACTTTTCCTGCCCACTCCCCATAACCGTTCAACTCATTACTAATTAAAGTTCTCCTTAAATACAGTACTCACAGAGAATATGCAGCAACTCAGACATTCATGCTTCAACGGACAAGTAAAGCAGAAAGTTGGATTTTCACTCAGTGATTCACACATCACACGGGCATAAGAGTAGATGGTAAAGGCCAGGACACCAGTGAAGACTGTGCAATCCATCAACCATCAACCAAGAGAACATTTGAAGAGCAGGAGAAAAGAACGTGCAATGAGTTGGCAGGCTTTCCAACCACATTGTGTACACGTGCAGAGAATTTGGAAGTGAAAATCTCAAGCATGAGTGAGATAATGCTTTAGGCCTTTGCAATCATTATTCATCTGTGGAAAGAGTGGCCACAAATTTGGTAAATGCAAGTCCTCACTAATGACTTGCAATACAATGATTTACTATGCAAAAAGGGGAAATGAATCTCTAAACTTGGCTGCTCGTCACCCCATTGACGCACAGGGAAGAACTCCCTGTCTCATTGATAGAACGGTGGTGTGGAGCACATTAGTTAAACGGGAAATGGGCAGTGAGGACTTAGCTCAAAGTATTTTCATTTCACACTCATTTCCTCACTACCGGTCTGTCAGTAGTACACAGGCTGCTTTGTTTTCCATTGGTTAAGTCCGTTTCTGCATGTGTTGGTGAAGCATGGCACTTTGGCATAACACTCAAGTGGTCCAAAACCCAGACGATGTTAGATAAGAGCAACTAACAATCAGAGCAGGACAGCCTTCCTCTATAACGGCTCTCTATATCACTGAGATTGTAACATAGGCAAGTGCGAAGAAGAGTAAGACTTCATATTGACACAAAATTACAGAAGTGATAATTCCACAATTACGTTATGATGTTTCCATTTGTGCCACCTAGGTATCATTTGTTTTCATCATGAGCCCATCTTGCCCATTATTGATTTTTGCCCGGAGGATTCACCTGTGATATATGACAAAATTTAATTCTGAGCAATGAGTGGCAATGAGAGGAATGCTTGATTGATTTTATGACTGCTTGATTCCCGGGAAGGTGGATTTACCATGTGGCTGCCAGATGGAAATCTAATTGGACCCCACAATGAATGACGCATTCAAAACAGTAAAGTTTGCAGTTGATAGTGGATTGTTTTCATTCCCCTCCTCTTCGTCCTCTAAACTCTGCATCATGTTTTTTTCTCCTATATTCGCAAGCCATGTTGTCATGCAATGTTCTGTGAACTCCAATATACCACAACCAGTTTGGAGGCCCTGGTTAATGTTTGCTGAGGGGCGGATCCACATGTGTCAAGACATCTGAAATACATTAAGCCAATTGCCTACTCAGTGACACAAACAGTTTTCATATGGCTTTCATATTTCTCCTTGGATCTTTGTGGTTGAATATCCTTATGGGTGTTATCTGCCAAGTTTGTAAGTGGAGGACCCTGTCTTTAAATTGCCAGTCAGTATGTCTGTTTGAGGTGAGATCAAGGAGAGTGGAATGGCACAGTATCGTGGTAGCTTCCTGGGAATCTTGCACACACCTGTGTAACCATCATTTGTGTTTGAAAGCCAGCTGCACATTAATGGAGTGGAAGATTTACAGTTCATGAACACTCCCAACTGAACTGAGAGTGATTGGCACATGTCTTTGCCTTGCTTGCTGCATTTGTGCAGTCAATGATAGTCTGCAGATGTAGGGAGCCATCTGGAGCTGCAAACCCACATGTTCTCTCATTCTGATGGCCGTTATTGATGGCTAAATGCCGATAATTGGAAAACATGCCATCAGACAATGATGAAATGTATTTGTGCATAGCAGGCAATGAGATCCAAAAAATGTCTCCGAAGAAATCATTAATATTTTTCTAGTGTTTTTAACATCACGAAACATCGCAAAGTACTTCACAGGAGAGTTATAAGTCAAAGTTCAACACTGAATCTCATGTGGAGAAATTAGGTGAGATGACCAAAAACAAGGTCAAAGGTGTTGGTTTTAAGAAGTGTCTTAAAGGAAGAAAGTGAGGATAAGAGGTGGAAAGGTTTACAAATGAATTCCAGAGCTTGGGGACAAGAAAATGGAAGACATGACCACGATTCATGAAGCAATTATAATTGGGAATGCACAAGCGGTCAGAATTAGAGGAGTCACAGATCAGAGCACAGTGGATTGTCGAATTGAAGAATACTACAAAGGTATAGAGGAGCAAGGTTATGGAAGGAGTTGAAAACATGGATGAAAATTTTAACATAAGTGCATTGCTTGGCCAGGAGTCAATGCAAGTCAGAAAATACAGGAAAGAGATGGGAAAGTGGCTTCATGCAATTTAAAACATAAAAAGTTGAGTTTTGGATGACCTAAAGTTTACAGAGGCTTGAATGTGGGAGATCAGCAAAGACTGTGTTGGAATAGTAAATTCTAGAGGTAATGAAGGCTTCAGCAGCAAATGAGTTGAGATTGGGCAAAGTTGAGTGATGTGCAAAGGTGGGAATTGGCAGTCTTGGGGATGGTTTAAATATGACATGAGAAAATAATCTCAGGGTCAGTAAAGGTCAGAGGTGGTGATGCTTGCTGATGATTGCACAATGTTCAGCACCACTCACAACTCCTTTGATATTGAAGCAGTCAATGTATATATACAGCAAGACCCGACTTGAGCTGATCATTAGCAAATAATATTTATGCAACGTATGCTTTATATGGCGGCAATAAGTCCAGGTCAGAGGCTGAAAATTCCACAGCAGGTAACTTACCTCCTGCCTCCCCAAAGCCTGTCCACCATCTACAAGGCACAAGTCAGGACATGTACTCTCCACTTGCCCATATGAGTTTAGCTCCAACAACATTCAAGAGTCTCAATACCATCCAGGATCAATCAGCTTGTTTGATTGGCATCCCACCCACTACCTTCACCATTTACTCCTTTTGCTATAACACACATTGCCAGCAGTATGTAACGTCTACAAGATGTACTGCAGTCACTCACCAAGGCTCCTTCAACAGCACCTTCCAAAACAGTAACTTCTACCATCTAGAAAGACAAGGGTAGAAGCTGTACCCTTAGGAGTTCCCCTCCAAGTCACACACTATCCTGACTTTGAACTAAATTGCCATCTTTTTATTGTTACTGTGTCAAAACATTGGAACTCCCTTCCTAACTGCACTGTGGATGCCCTGACACCCCAAAGACTGAAACGGTACAAGAAGGCAGTTCATGACCATTTTGTACAGAGCAATTAGGGATGGGCAATACAAGCTGAACCAGCCAGCAATGCTCACATAGAATCCCTACATATGGAAGCAGGCCATTTGGCCTATCGAGTCTACATTGACCTTCCAAACAGCATCCCACCCAGATGCACCCAATCCCTGTAACTCAGCATTTCCCATGGTTGATCAACCGAACCTACACATCCCTGGACACTATGGACAATTTAGTATGGCCAATCCGCCTAACCTGCACATCTTTGGACTGTAGGAGGAAACCAGACTACCCAGAAGAAACCAACAGAGGCATGGGAGGATGTACAAACTCCCCACAGACAGTAGCTCAACAGAGGAATCAAGCTAGGGTTCCTGGCACTGTGAGGCAACAGAGCTAGCTTCAGTGCCACTCGATGAATGAATGAAAAAGAAGATACTGTTTAGCTATTCATGTCTCTTGGATATGGTAGAGTAAGTAGGACAACAGCTCCACACACTTTCAATTTTGTGGGCCTGCACATACCTCTTCTATCCCAGACTAATGTTTGAAGTCTGCTGAAAGAGTAACTTCGGCAATTCTTGCCTGTTGCACTGTCGATAATGAGAATGTGTATTATCGAGAAAAGTGAACTGCTATTGAAAGGTCCTAGTCATGGATTGAAACTTTTGGCTCAATGTGGAGCTTTTCTGTAGCAGACTGGTACATTACTTCTGTTTTCTTTGCTCTGATCTTAAGATTAAAGTCATTGGATGTTTTGGCGAGCGTGTCCAGGCCACAATTTGCATAAACAACACTGAACCAGCAGTAAGTACACAATCATCAGCAAACAGAAAATTGCAAACTATATGTTTGGAATCTTTGTCCTGTCTGGCGTAATCTCAGATTCAACAGTTACCCAGCCATGTAATATTCTGCTTTCTATCCTCGAATCATCATCATGGAAGGCTTAGGAATGCATGGTGGAAAAGAAAGACTCACTGAAGAGCATTGGTGCTAGTACACACCCTTGTTTAATTCCATTAATGACTGGAAATGGATCTAACAATTCAACATCATCCAGGACATGACTGGTTGGAATTCTATGAAGATCTAAGTACTAGAGTTGACAAGGGGAGCCAGTCAATGTGGTATATTTGGATTATCAAAAAGTGTTTGACAAAATTCCACATAAGAGATTATTGTGCAAAATTAAAACACATGGGATTGGGGGAAGTGCATTGAGATGGATAGAAAACTGGCTGTCAGAGAGGAAATAAAAAGTAGGAATTAATGTGTTCTTTTCCAATTGGCAGGAAGTAACTAGTGAGGTGCCAAGGGATCAGTGCTGGGGCCCCAGCTAGTCACAAAATATATTAATGATTTGGATGAGAGAACAAAATGTAACAGCTCACAGCTTGCAGATGATACCAAGTTGAGTGGGAGGGTGGACTGTGATGAGGATGCAGAGATCCTTCAGCATGATCTGGACAGGTTGGGTGAGGGGCAAATCAATAGCAGATACAGTATAATTTGGAAAACATGTGAGGTTATTCACTTTGGAAGCAAAAACAAGATGGCAGATTACTACCTGAATGGCTGTAAACTGGGAGAGGGGAGTGTGCAGTGGGACCTGGGTGTCCTTGTGCACCAGTCGCTGAAGGTAAGCATACAGGTGCAGCAGGTGGTAAAGAAGGCAAATGGTATGTTGGCCTTCACTGCGAGAGGTTTCGAGTACAGGAGCAGGGATGTGTTGTTGCAGTTATGCCACAGGTGAAGCCATACCTTTTCTCTGTAGGGAGCGCAGTGAAGGTTTACCAGGCTGATTCAAGGGATGGCAGGTCTGACATAGGAGGAGAGATTGACTAGGTTAGGATGTTTTTTGTTGGAGTTCAGACAAATGAGGGGGATCTCATGAAGACTTATAAAATTCTAACAGGACTGGACATGGTAGATACAGGGAGGATGTTCCCAAAGGTGGGTGAGTCCAGAACCAGGCATCACATTCTGAGGATTTGGGTTAGGCCATTTAGGACGGAGACAGGAGACATTTCTTCACCCAAAGAGTGGTGAGTCTGTGGAATTCATTACCACAGGAAGTAGTTGATGCCAAACCATTGACTGTATTTAAGAGGTGGCTAGATATAGCACTTGGGGCAAATGGGATCAGAGGTTATGGGGAGAAAGCAGGATTAGGCTATTGAGGTGGACGATCTGTCATGATCGTGAAGATGGGCAGAGTAGGCTTGAAATGCTGAATGGCCTCCACCTGCTCCTATGTTTCCATGCTACTGTTGAACCATTGTATTGAATTTCTTGGGGCTACCAAATTTCTTCATGACCTTCCAAGAGCGTTCATGGCTGATTTTCTCAAAGCTAGGGTCAGATGTATGGGTCTTGGCATTTGTCCTGGAGCTATCTAACTGCAAACACTCATCAATCGTCCTTCAACCTTTTCTGAAATCACACTGAGTCTCAGACAGAAGGTCCTCATTGAGATGTTGCACTAGGTATTTCAAAAAATGATTATAGTAATATATGTCAGCAATGAAAAGGAATGCGTTTCCTCTATGATTGTCACTGTATTGTGAGTGCCTTACTGCCTCTACAGGTGGACAATACAGCTATCTTTGTATTCTTGTGGGATGGCTCCTTGAAAGAGTTCATATAGCTTCCTGATTTGCTATGAACTACAACTATATAGTCTTCAGCTGGGACAGCATCAGTTCCTGAAGCATTGCCAACAATGTGTGAAGATTATCAACAGAGCAGCTGATTCAAACATGTGACAGCCTGTTGCTTACTTCTTCATTATTGGACAAAGGCAGATCAAAGATCTGCCCGTCATTCCAAATGTTGTGTTTTTTCTGAGAGTAGCATTGACACGTCAGGATTAAGTATCGATAATGAACGAATAGTCTGGGACTTGAAGAGAGATTTCACAGCATCTGTTACATCATACTCCAAATGCTAGGGAGCGTTTGTTGTGAGAGTCCATCTAAGAAAAGAGGTATCCAAGGAACAAGTAATGAGAAAAAGGAGTCTGGACTAATATAAGTACAATTCTGTCTGGAGACTCGCAGGTCTGTATATTGATTAACCATTCTCACCAAGAGATGTGCAGCAGCCAGCATTTGAATATCTGCGTCTTTTGCTAAGTGTAGGGCTATGCACCAAAAGAGCAAATTTAACACAAAAAGCTAGCAGGTTCACATCATGACATGCGGACTACAGTTTTGGTGAGATCTGACTGACTAATACCCAAGAGCAGGGAAGAGAGAAAATTTAAACCCTAAAAGTATTAACAAAATGCCATAAAAATATATTGTCTACGGTGCCCCTATGTCTGGTTATTTTGTTTTGCATGAGTTTGATATCTATACAGCAAAATACTTCATATGTTTACTGTTAATCAACTTCCCAGAAACAAAGGATTCAGTTGTTTAGATCTTTCTCCTGCTTTTTAAAAAGTTTGGAGGGCCTTTCAGGACCCACTGCCCCACCTTATCCAGCTGTTCTTTCCACTGTTGAATGTGTGCCAATGTCAATTGATCCTCCTTATTAAAGTTAATAAACCATTTCATACATTCTTTCATGCCAAGTGAGACATGGGATATTTTGTTGATTTTCTCTTGTCACGTTTACCCAAGCTTTGTAATTTTATACAGAGATGAAGGCTTTTTTTTTAACAGGAGACCAATAATGTGCTTCTGTATTTTTTAATGGTCTTTGACAAAAAAAACATTGCATTTAATTTTTGGAATATGTGGCTTTCTTGCCTGTTTGGTCATGCATGTAATTTTTCCTCCTTTACTTCCAGTAAAAGCCTAAGTCAGTAGTTCATTTATAATCTGCAAGCTAATAAAATGCAGTGCTACAATTTGATCTAATTTAAAGACAATAGCTTAATTTACTGACAATAATGAGTTAAAATATGTGGAAACAATAGCAATATTATACCAATTTCTAATTGGTCACAGGCACATATTTTTTTCAGCATGCCAACAGAATTGTTATTTATTCTTCATTTAAAACTCAGGGCAATTGTATAATTCACTTTGAGCCTGCTGTGAGCTTATCCTAAGGTAAAACCTTCTTTATTTTTGTATTGGCAATCAATGTAAACTGATATAAACTCCAAATTTTCATATCAGAAACCTCTCCAGGTATGAAACTCAATGTGTTTATTGTCGAACTTCATTCCCAGTGCACCATAGTTTACAGCACAGGTAAATACTGAGGTTTCATAAGGCTGCACTAGTAACCAATGTGAGCCATTACCGACAAATGTAATCTGTCTTGAGTCACTCTTAATTAAGAGCTGAAAATCCCACTTCACTTTTGTGTTGGAAAGTTTCATCTTTGCTTATTATTTAATGGCCTAGCAATAGTATCGTGAGACTATTAATCCAGAATCCCAGGTAATGTTCTGGGGACCGGGGTTCAAATCCCACCACGGCAGACAGTAGAATTTAAATTCAATAAAGATCAGGAATTAAGGGTCTAATGATGACTGTGAAACTGTTGCTGGTTGTCAGGATAAACCCATCTGGTTCACTAATGCCCTTTAGGGAAGGAAACTGCCATGCTTACCTGGTCTGGCCTACATGTGACTCCAGACCCACAGCAATGCAGCTGACTCACAACTGGCCTCTAGGCAATTAGGGATGGTCAATAAATGCTTACATAGCCATCAATACCCTCACCCTGTGAATGAATTTTAAAAAAAGGGTTCTCAGCTTTTTTTTACTGTGTCTGTTTCACAAAAGTTGCACTGCCATTCAGCTACTCCAACTCTGGGGGATAGAAAACAATCAGCAGACACTTTGTGTCTGAATGTTTCTGTGAGCACGAAAGCCCTTATGAAAATAAACTTTTAATCTAACAGGAACCTTTCAAACCACCCCTGCTAATGTATGTCTAAACAGTTGGTCAGATATCCATAGATGCAACAAGCACATGACAGTGGCCATCTTTGTCAGGATCAATGTAATTACCAGTTTCTTTCCCTTTATTGTCTCATGAGACATAAGAGTCACTGGGTGGGCCATTGTTTATTGCCCGGCCATATTTGTCCTTGAGCAGGTGGTGTTAAGTTGCCTCCTTGGACTTTCAGTGCATGACCCATGATGCCCTTGTGAGGAAAATCCCGGATTTTGACCCAGTGACAGTAAAGGAAAGGCAATATATTTCCAAGTCAGGATGGCGAGTGAATTGGTGAGGAGCTTGCAGGTGATGGTGTTCCCATGTATCTGCTGCCCTTGTCCTTCTAGATGGATGTGGCTGCGGGTTTGGAAGGTGGAGCATAAGGACTTTTGGTGAATTGCTGAAGTGCATCTTGTAGATAATGCAAATTGCTTCTACCAAGTGTTAGTAATGGAGAGAGTGGATGATGGTGAATGTAGTGCCAATCAAGCAGGCTGCTTTGACCTGGATGATGTCAAGCTTCTTGAGTGTTGTTGGGGTTGCACTGATCCAGGCAAGTGGGGAGTATTCCATCAGACTCCTGACTTGTGCCTTGTAGATAGTGGACAGGCTCTGGGGAGTCAGGAGGTGAGTTACTTGCCATAGTATTCCTAGACTCTGACCTGCTTTTTTAGCCATTGTATGGCAAATCCTATTTAGTTTCTGGTCAATGATAACACCCAAGATGTTGATAGTGGAGGATTCGGTGATAACATACTAAAATATAGGAGCAAAATTAGACTATTCAGCCCATTTCACCATTTAATCATGGCTGATATGTTTCTCAACCTCATTCTCCTGTCTTCTTCCCATAACCCTTGATCTCCTTACTAATCAAGAAATTTTCTATCTCTGTCTTAAATACACTCAATGACTTGGCCTCCACAGCCTTCTGTGTCAATGAGTTCCACAGATTCACCACCCTCTGCCACTTCTTTGCCCACACTCCTTGCCTGTCCAAGTCATCTGCAGCAAATCCCCAGTTCCTCAACACTACATGTCCCTCTACCTATCCTTGTGTCAACAGCAAACTTAGCAAAAATGCCTTCAGTCACTTCATCCAGATCATTAATGTATAACATGAGTAGTTGTGGTCCCAATACTGACCCCTGCAGAACTCCACTGGTCACTAGCTGCCATTGGCATAGTGCTGCAGTGGTTAGCACTGCAGCCTCACAGCATCAGGGACCCAGGTTCAATTTCAGCTTTGGGCGACTGTCTGTGCAGAGTTTCCACATTCCCCCCTATCTGTGTGGGTTCCCTCTTGTTGCTCAGGTCTCCTCCCACAGTCCAAAGATGTTCAGGTTAGGTGGGTAAGCCATAGGAAATGCAGGTTTACAGGGATAAGATGGGGTGGGTGGGTCTGGGTGGAATGCTGTTCGGACGGTTGGTGCATGCGTGATGGACTGAATGACCTGCTTCCACACTGTAGGGATTCTATGATTCAATGGCTTAATGAGGACGTAGATCAAAGATAAAGAGCGAACAGCCCTGAGGTAAATGAATGTTGAACAACGATTGTGGGAGGTTCCAGCTTAACAAAGATAGGGCAAAGGTGGTAGACAGAGGAAAGGTCACAGGTGACTGTGGCAGGATCAGGGTGATGGCTTCATGATCAATTTTGACAGTAGCTGTGACAATATAACAAAGTCTTCGGAGTAGAGGTCCAATAGTTAGGTGCCCATTCTGGGGTTGATGGAAACCAGGAGAGTCAATATAGCAAAACATATTGTTAGAAAATCTCCAAGCTTGCTTACCTTATAATCTTCAACTATTAGATATTTAATTTCCATCAATATAACATTTTAGATTATAATAGATACCCCTCTGATTTTTGTCTAAATTAAATGAATATGCAATCAAAAAACTATTCATAAGATACAGAATAACACAAAGTAGGAAAACAAAGCATCCTATGTCATTATACGAACAATTTTTAAACATTGTCCATATTGCTCCATCTTGAAAGCAGGTATTCCAATAAAGTGTCAACATGAATATTTTCATGTTCTCATAACTCATTATAACACAAGGCATCTTCAAAGACATCCAGTAATTTCTGTGAACAAGCATTTGTTTTTTCAAAACAATCTGATAGTTGAAGACTTGTATTGATCCATTTTATTTTAGGAATGTTCTTTCTAATTTAGAAATATTCTTTCTTTCCATGTATCTCTCCTATATTCACATGAGTAATCTTTAACCTCTTTTTCGCGATACTTAGATATTGTTCCAGAGCAAATAGTTTTCAATATACATTCCATTTTTCCAACATTTTTCCTCAATTTTCCCTGATATAGGAGTTCCTTTAAAATATTTTACTCATACATAACACATCTATCATGTCTACTAACATGAGTTTCTGATGCGAAGGCACTTTAACTGCATTTTTTTTCGATTCCTAGGCTAATGAACATTTATAATTGCTTCCTACTAAAAATATGATGAATCCTGCTGATTTTGAAGATTCATTGTGAAGATTACTGCCTGAGGTGTCACTTAGAATGACTAATTTCATTATTTCTGGGCCACTCAGGGATAGAAATCTGAGTGTACTCTGTTCCAGACTTCATTTTTCCAATGCTTTATTTGTTTTCAGCCCTTCCACAATGGTCACACATTTCAGCATGGCGCTTAACTTGAATACATCAGATTTTGCATCTGGTCTAGTTTGTGTGCATAGCCAGTATAATTGCCCAATTAAGCTCCTCAACTGATTTGTTTCTTCCTCAGTTGTGGTGTGAATTTAGCCAGATTTATGGGGACATTATTAACATTCTTTTGGAGAAACTATCGATTCAGGTTCCATCTCAACTTACTCGTACTAATATGCGACCCCTAGATATTTAAAAGCTCCCAAACCCTGATTTCTAATTTTGAATTCCTTTATAGTTTTATCCATTACAGATTTGTCAAATATCTTAGATCTTCCTACACAAAATCTGCATGAAGAAAATACCTTTTTTTTATTGTACTAATGAAACATTGCTGGGGCTTACAAAGACCCTGTCTTTTCACTTTCGTGTTTTTTTAAAACTGCGGACCAAAATGAGAAAAAACAGTTTTGAAAAATACTGTATGAAAGAGTGGCTGAAGTCTTGAAAGCACAGATCCAACACCCATGGCAGGCACTGAAAACAATTGCTTGAACAAGCAATAATTGAAGTTCAGATTGCAGACAAACTGGAGCTGAGAGTGTGTACAGGTGTAACTCTTGTTGGAAACAAGAAGTTGATTGGTCTGTGGATTACTGACAGTGACAGATAATTATCAATTACAGAGACCCTTTGCTTGCCAACAACTGTGTGATTGGTTATTGGGAGACTGAGCAGCTTAGAGCTGGAAACTAGTTTCAGGGTAGCAGAGATGGAGAGAGAGAGAGAGACAGAGAGAGAGAGAGAGAGAGAGAGACAGACAGACAGACAGAGAGAGAGTGTGTGGGTGAGAGAGAGAGAGAAAGAAGTGTGCAGATCTCCCCCCACCCCAGAAGCTGTCTGTTCCCTGCAGTCAAAATCTCAGCTTTAAACATAAATGAAACCAGTTATTTTCCTGCAACAGTTGCTGTAAAACAGTGATACCTGAATTGATAAATCAATGATATGTCCTAAATGAATCATTCAGACTGTACTTCTTACAAACCATTGAAGCACGCAGAGAAAGACATCTGAACAACAAGGGTCCGGCTTGTTGAACGAGGATCATTTCAACTTTAGAACTGGGAAGCAAAGACCATTTAACTGACATGCTGGTTTTTCTACTTGGCATTCTAATAGCTACTATGCTATTAAGGTCTTTCAGGGCTCCAAAGTGGAGGTGTATGGTTTCTTGTTGACAACTACTCATACATGCACTTTGGAGGTCCCCAATTCCCCGTTCAGAAGAGCCAATAATTTTGTGTGATTCACCACAGACCCTGAGGGCCATGCAGCCAGAGCAGTGAGTTTCACTGTCATCAGTGGATTTCCACAGATAGAAGGTGCAGTTGATTGCAACAGGTTGGGATTGTTTTCACTAGAGTTCAGATGAGTGTGGGTGTGGGTGTGGGTGTGGGTGTGGGTGTGGGGGTGTGCAATCTCATAGAAACTTATAAAATTCTAACAAGATTGGACAGGGTAGAATGTTCCCGATGGTAGGTGTGTCCAGAACCAGGGGTCACAGTCTGAGGATTCAGGGTAGACCATTTAGGACGGAGATGAGGAGACATTTCTTCACCCAAAGAGCAGGGTGAGCCTGTGGAATTCATTACCACAGGAAGTAGTTGATGCCAAAACATTGAATGTATTAAGAGGCAGCTAGATATAGCACTTGGGGCAAATGGATCAAAAGTTATGGGGAGAAAGCAGTATTAGTCTATTGAGGTGGACAATCAGCCATGATCGTGTTGAATGGCAGAGCAAGATCAAAGGGCCGAATGGCCTCCTGCTGCTCCTATCTTCTATGTCTCAATGTTACACACATGTTGGGCCATGAACTCCCTGGGATAATCATTAACAAATTCATAAACCCAAAGGGTTTTCAGCCTCTCAATTTGCAGCTGGTGTGTGATCACACAGAAAAAATCCTTCAGCTGTGTGCTCACTTTGCAGGGAGCACTCAGAACTCTTACATAGTCACTCACTGTCAGGTGCCGCAACTAGTTTGCTTCTCCTCAGCAACTGCAAGCACATTTCCTGATGTAAACTGAATATCCTCTTGTTCATGATGTCTTTCTGGTACCAACAAAGCCCAGAGAGTTAAGGAGCAATGTAGTAAATGCCACAGAAAGGGCAATAATGGAGCTTTACACTGCTGAAGATGAGGTGACTGCTCAGGTGGAATGCTGTAGTGTGCGTTCCAATTAGAACCCAGCATGGAATGAGTGGCATGGAGGAGTTAGAGACCTCTTCAAAAGGGGAAAGTCTTTTGATCCTGTGGTGTCAGATAATACAGCAAGAGTGGAGGTACCAAGTTGATGGAGCAACTAAGCTGACAGTCATGTAAAACATTCATTAAAAGTCAACCCCAACAAGAGTGAAGACCCTTGATCTCATTCACAATAAAAGCTGTGTTGGAAATGCCTTCAGATCCACATCATTCATTCCAGACCTACCTGTTTTCCAATCACCCCCGGGACCTAGGAAGAAAAATGCTAGAGGTCTTTGGCATGAACAAGTCTGTGTGTACAATTTGATCAAAGCCTTGGTTTCATTGTGTCTACACTGATTGATCAAATAGTAGGATTGCTCAGAACACTACTAGTTCTTTCTCAGTATAAATAGAAGCAACCATTCTAACAACAAGAGTCCACTTGCCAAACAAGTGGCACTCTCCTTTCATGCAGTATAAATATTTGTTTTCCTCTTCAATTCATTTTCTAATGAATTGTCCTGAACAGTGCAACATGAAAACCTTTAATTAACTGTATCCTTTCTCAGTAATGCACAGGTTCTGTACTACCAAATAAATATTTGTGTTTCGTTTCATTATTAAAAGGTTTCTTGGCCTTTCAAATCTTGTTGGTCAAATGTTTGAGCAATTTTTGAGTTTTGTCAAGCTTTGTTGAAGCAATATTCAGAGAGTTGTTCTACACTGATGATGTTACACAAGCTTTCCACGCTGAGAAATACTACCAGCAGCTAATGGATACACTCGCATACTTGTGAAGAGTTTGTACATACCATCAGCACCAGGAGGTCAAAGATTGTTATCCAGGGTACCACCATATTGCTATCCAACAACATTGACAATGTGAACTGGAGATTATCGATAGACTCCACAATCATTTGACGCTGAAATCAACTCATACATTGCAAAAGCTGCAGCTGTTATGTCAAGCTGACCACCAGACTCTGGAACAACAGCAAACTGGCTGAGAAATATTAAGCAGTCAGGTCATCGAGTCTATGTCCTCTATGGTGGTGAGAGCTGAACATAAGAAAAAGCTGATCAGTTTTAAACTTCACTGCCTCGGATGTATCCTCAGCATCTCTTGGCAGGCCAAGATCATCTGAGGTCCTAGGGCATGCTAATTCCATCAGATTATGCTCACTGAGAAACCAATGATGTCTGTGCTGGATCAGACATGCTCATCAGTTGTATGATTGTCACATACCCTGAGAGCTTCCATACAGTGAACTGGTCACTGCGTCACAAGCTGTTGAGTGTCCATCTCTCTACGACTAGAACACCAACAAGGAATATAAGAAGATATGGGATATTAGAACATAAGAAATAGAACAGAAGTACGCCATTTGTCCTCTCAAACCAGCTCTGTCATTCAATAGGATGATGGCTGATCCAACACACCTCACGCCCACTTTCCTGGCCTTTCCCCACAATCCTTTATTCCCTACTGATCAAAGACCTAACTATCATATCCTTAATAAACACAAGAACTCTGCCCCCACAGCTCACTGTGTCAAAGAGTTCCAAAGACTCACAACACTCTGAAAGAAGAAATTCTTCCACATCTCAGTCTTAAATTGGTGCTTCTTTGTTCTGATACTATGCCTCTGGTTCCAGAATTTCCCATGAGAGGAATCATCCTCTCAGCCTTTATCCTGTCAAGCCCCTTTTAAATCCTATATGTTTCAATGAGGTCTCCTCTTATTCTTCTAAACTCCAGTGAGTAGAGTCCTAACCTGTTTAATCTTTGCTCATAAGACAATCCCTCCGTACCAGGGACCATCCTAGTTAACCTTCTCTGAACTGCATCCTATGAAATAATATCTTGCCTTAAATAATGGGACCAAAACTTCTCACAGTACTCCAGATGTGATCTCACCAGCATTTTATACAGTTGCTGTAAGACTCCCCCACCCTTATACTCCAACTCCCTTGAATGAGGACCAATTTTTCATTAGCCTTCCTGATTACCTGCTGCCCCTGAGTGCTAGCTTTCTGTGTTTTCTGCACAATTAGCTCCAAGTCCCTTTGTGTTGCAGCTTTCTGCACTTTCTCTCCATTTAAATAGCATTCTGATTTTATGTTCTCTCTTCCAAAATGAACAACTTCACATATTGATATGAGAACTGGGTGACAGTCAGTGCTGACTATTACCTCTGGAAGGATATCGGAAAAGGCAAGCAGAACTACAAAGCTCTCCTGGCCAAGAAGAGGCAGAAAGTACAGTAGAAACTATCATTGCCACAGAGCATTTTCTTTCTTTTTTTTCCTTTATTCATTGACAGGATGAGGGTATCGCTGACCAGGTAGCATTTATTGCCCATCCCTAATTGCCCAGAGGGCAGTTAAGAGTCAACCACATTACTGTGTGGATAGTAGGAACTACCAATGCTGGAGAATCTGAGATAACAAGGCGTAGAGCTGATGAACACAGCAGCACACTGCTGCGTTCATCCAGCTCTACACATTGCTGTGGGTCTGGAGTCACATGTAAGCCTTACCAGGCAAGGGTGGCAGTTTCCTTCCCTAAAGGACATTCATGAGCCAGATGGGTTTTTCCCAACAATTGGCAGTGGATTTGTAGTCATCGATAGATTCTTAATTCCAGATATTTTAATTGAATTCAAATTCCACCATCTGCCAAGGCGGGACTCGAACCATGGTCAGGTCATTATCTGGGTCTCTGAATTAACAGACCAGTGATAATACCACTAGGCCATTGCCTCCCTGAGCTAAACTTAATACAGAGCTGACCACCACAGACCAAACCATTGAGGTACAAGACAAAAGGCTGCCACCATGCTTACACTGTGACAAAGATTAAGCATTTTGTTTCTATGTTAGATTAGTGGATTCTTCTTAGATGTTTTATTCTGAATGAAAACATATGAGGATTAAAGAATCTCAGGCAGCATTGAGAGTCATTTCAAAATCCAATCCAAACCTAAGCAATCCAAATGAATGGAAACGAATTGAAAATGAATTAAAATTTCTGTAAGTATTCAGACAACAAACAATTGAACTTGTTACTTGGTTAAGTTTCTCAAGAAACTCTGCTCAAACTCCTGAGCCGCAGGGGTGAATGTTGTGAATTATGGCCAAAGTTTGCTCATTTTTATTCTGGTTTGTTTCCACAGCTTTGTGAATGGATAGTTTGAACAATCTGGCACATACCAATGTGTTAAGTCAGGCTGAATTATCATTTATTGTTGATAATTGTGCCTAGGGTGGAAATATGGGTTAGACTTAGCTGAAGCAGCAATGTTGTTACCAATCAGAAGCCATTTAACTATTCTGCTACATATCTTGGATCTTACACATCAGTTGGAAGAAACCATTTTGGTGCAATCCTTGGTGTCATGAAGCATGAAGGGGGAAAGTGATTTATTGCACCAGATTTATTACACAAGACAAGCTTAATGTGTCATTGTATCTGCCTAATTCCAAAGGATTATGTTCAGGTGAGGTTAGTACAACTCCGTTTCCTGGTCACCAAAATGAACTGACAATCGATTTGATCTGACTTGATTTGCTTACCAATGTAACAGGTCCACAGAGGATGCCATATCCCTAGCCCTGCACTCAACCCTGCCACGTCTGGACAACAAACACACTTACATCAGACTCCTGTTCGTTGACTACAGCTCCACCTTCAACACCATTATCCCCTCCATGCTGATCTCAAAACTCCATGGTCTTGGTCTCGACTCCTCTCTCTGCAACTGGATCCTCAGCTTTCTGACCCACAGACTGCAATCAGTGAGGATAGGTAACTGCACCTCCTCCACAATAACACCCAACACTGGAGCCCACCAAGGATGCGGCCTCAGCCCCCTACTGTACTCCCTGTACTCCCATGACTGTGTTACCAAACTCCAAATGAACTCCATGTACAAGTTCACTAATGACACCACTGTAGTAGGACAGATAGCTAGCAATGATGAGTCAAAATACAAAAGGAAGATAGAGGGCTTGGTGTTGTGGTGCAATGAAAACAATTTGTCTCTCAACGTCGGCAAAACTAAAGAACTGATCATTGACTTCAGAAAGAAAGGAGGAGAACATACCCCCATCTACATCAACGAAACTGAGGTTGAAAAGGTGAAGAGCATCAAGTTCCTCAGAATGACGATAACCAACAATCTGTCCTGGACTTCCCACATAGATGTGACAGTCAAGAAGATACAACAATGCCTCTTCTTCCTCAGTTGTCTCAGGAAATTTGGCATGTCCATAAGGTCCCCCATCAACTTCTAAAGATGCATCATTGAAAGCATACGGTCTGGGTGCATAACGACCTGGTATAGAAACTGCTCTGCCTAGGACCGTAAGAAACTACAGAAGGTGGTGTGCACAGCCCAGACCACCACGGAAGCCAACCTTCCATCCATGGACTCCATTTACACGGCTCACTGCTGCAGAAAGGCAACCAACATTATCAAAGACCCATCGCACCCCAGTAATGATCTCCTGCAGCCTCTTCCATCAAGCAGAAGATACAGAAGCTTGAACATATGCATGAACAGATTCAGGAACAGCTTCTTCCTGACCGTTGTTAGACTGATAAATGGGTTCTCAAGCCTCAAATAATGGTTATCTCGCCTTCAAGATTTTGCCCAGCACGTGCCCTGTTCGATGTAACCTGTATGCCTCTAAGTATTTTACAACCTTTGATCTGTACATCCTTGCTTACTATGATCTGCCTGTACTGCTCATAAACAAAGATTTTCACTG
This sequence comes from Ginglymostoma cirratum, assembly GCA_024137785.1. Classification (NCBI taxonomy): domain Eukaryota; kingdom Metazoa; phylum Chordata; class Chondrichthyes; order Orectolobiformes; family Ginglymostomatidae; genus Ginglymostoma; species Ginglymostoma cirratum. The sequence goes on along the minus strand of JAHRHZ010000270.1, from coordinate 3,675,068 downwards.
TACTCTGGAATATGACAATCAATCAATCAAACATGTACCTAAATACATTGAAAAGCTTTGTTTGTGAGCAATACAGGCAGATCATAGCAAGCAAGGACATGCATATCACAGAGTGGAAAAAAGACTTAGAGGCATACAGGGTATGTCACACAGAGTATGCGCTCGGGAAGGTTGACATGAGCAAGATCAGCATTGTTTGAAGTAAGAGAGTGCATTCATCAGTCTAATAATGGCCAGGAAGAAGCTATTCCTGAACCTGAAGGTTGGCTTCTGTGATGGTCTTGGCAATGCACACAACCTTCCACAGGTACCATTCCATCAGCAAAACCAGCACAAGATCTCACGTTCAGCCGTATAAAATAATGGTGCTTTTGAAGACTCTTATGACCGTATCTATTGATTACTCAAATCTTTACTATCTTGCTGGATCCAACAAAATTAAACATCACCTGTGAAAATGAACACTGATTTTATTTTCTGAAGCCTATGATTTTCGATGCTATCTCACCACTCATAAATGTTGACATTGAGTGGAAATGCAATTGAGAATAAAATAGAAAATTTCGTTTTAGTCCTTTGTTACATGTATTTTGGAGTTGGAGTATATAATACAGAAAAAACCCAAGAGTTAACCAGCTGTAGTCCTCTTGAAGAAGCTAGAAGTTGCAGAAACAATTTTTCCTTCCTGCAACGTGCGCATAATTTACAAGGTCAGCATCTATTGTCTACTCATTATTGCCTTTGGGAAGATAGTGGTGAGCCACCATCTTGAATTGCTGCACTTTGTGTAATGTGGGTACACCCACAGTGTTGGCTGGAATTTTTTTAAAAATAGTCATTCACAGGATCACTGCAACACTGGCTAGGTAGCTTTTATTGCCCCTTTCTAATTGCCCAGAGGGCAGTTATGAGTCACCCATATTGTGGTGGGTCTGGAGTCACATGTAGACCAGACCAGGTAAAGATGGCAGTTTCCTTCCCTAAAGGACATTAGTGATTCAGATGGTTTTTTCCCGACAAATGGCAACAGATTCATGGTCATCATTAGATTCTGAATTTCAGGTATTTATTGAATTCAAATTCCACCGGCTGCCATAGCGAGATTTGAACCTAGGTTCCCAGAATGTTGCCTGGGTCTCTGGAATAACAGTCCAACAATAAGGCCATGAGGCCATTGCCTCCCTTCAACGGCCAGTTCCACAATTGAGTTCCACAATTTTGATGCAGCGAGAGTGAAGGAAAAGGTGCTATAGCTGCAAGTCATGATGGTAAGAGACTTGAGAGTAATTGCAGATGATGGTGTTCTTATCTGTTTGCTGCCTGTGTCCTTCTAGATGGTACAGATGGGTAGAGGTCACACATTTGTACTAGGGTGCCAAAGAACCCTTGAAGAGTTGCTGCAATGCATTTTGTGGATGGCACGCGCGCGCGCGCGCGCACACGGACACACACTGACACACACTCATGCACGCACACACACACACACACACTTCAGTCAAGCGCTCTACATAAATATGTTCAGATATAATTGAGTTCTCCTAAACCTAATAATTTTAAGCAATTTTGTCACAAACTCTTTTACATATTCCCTCAAGAATGAAATCCAACGTGTCTCTTTCTAATTATCTCATATGTCTCCAAAGCATCTGAATACCAGCTACCATACCTACAAACCATGATATAAGTAGTTCATAAAAGATCTTTCCACATTACGAAAGTTTGATTCAATGCCAATTGACATAAATCTGGTACTATTAAACAGTAATTCAGTAACCATTGCTCTATGAACCATTGTTGAAGTCTAATTATCCAAATAGTTCAGTGAAAAAGATCACCGGTATTTGTTTAATTCAAATTATTTCTAACCACTATTGTCTAAATATGTGAAATCATGGAAAAAAGTGAAGTAATCCTTGTCTCCCTGCATATTATACTTGCAAAGTTCCTTACCCTTTGTTTGTAAATGTGCATTGTCATTATCCTTCTATATACTGAAAGGAATGATTGGTCTTAAGTCTGAGATGTTTGTCAGGACAGACACCTACACTTTACGTCAATCTTTGCCAATGTGTGAAGGCTGTTTGGTAAATTTATTTTATGCCTAGCTAAGACATACATGCATAAAAAATTCTAAATGCAGTGCCTTGTGTGTCATGTTTACCTCGTTTTAACTGGTGTAACAATAAGAATTTGACAATAGGTAGCCAGTGTTAGCCACTAACAGTCCCCGTTAACAGCTATTCACCTTCCTAGCCAGTTTGTTATCCACTCCTTTGTCTGTCCAACTGTTCTTCTCTCTCTTTGAGCTCTATCCTCACCTATCATTTACTCCTTACCCCCCTCTCCCCACCCTATCTTCTGCGTATAAGCTGACATTTTCCTAGCTACGATCAGTTCTGAGGAAGGGGCACTTAACCCAAAATGTTAACTCTGATTTCGCTCCACAGATACTGCCAAACCTGCTGAGCATTTCCAGCAATTTCTGTTTTGTTTCTGATTTCGGCTTTTTAAGTAAGAATTTTACAGCTGGTTGTGCCATATCTGGGATAGAGTGGAATGTTTCAATCAGAATTTGTATTCCAGGGGCAGAATCTTCTCTTCCTGGTGATGAGCTTGGAGACAAGAATGGTATTTAATTCGGTGGGATGGTGGTATTCCTTATTGCTCCTGCCTTCCTACCTCTGGCCAAATTCATTTCTGGACCAATGGTCAACCTTCCCACCCCATTGTCAACTGAAGCCTCCAAATGGCCAATTTAGGATCACTAAAGGGCCTTATCCCTTTAATACCCTCGCTGGTATTAACTCAACTCCAGGTGGATCTGCGACCTTCAGTGTGCACTGTAGCTAAACTATGCGGTCAGTTTACCAACTCTGTGGGGAAGGAGGTGTGCACTTTAACCTAAGGAGCTCTACTTGAGCCACTGGATACTGCAAATGGACAAACAACAGACAGGCAACATCCTACTTTTGCTGCTGGCCACCAGCACCTATCTACCCAAAGCCCTCCATCCTGCAAACACTTTCCCCTCTATTAGTGGTCCTCAAGCAGCCATTTAGCTCTGTCAGGAGTCAGTCTGGTGGGGTGCTTTTCCTGTAGCAGCACTAGACCCCCAGCTAAACAGAACACAAGACTAGCAGGCCTTCCGATTAGCTGGCAGCTCCCAGTGTGCGAGACCCCTGTCTGTGATGACTTGACTGCGGGGGAAGCCTCTCTGGTGGACTGGCCAATGGCCACTGGACACAGGCTTGTGTCTTGTTGGACCTTCCCAAAAGAGGCAGCATGGATCAGTCATCAGCTCCCCAGTCAGCAGGCAGGACTTCTGATGAGTCAGCATGATTCTGCCAACTAGTAAGCCATATTAATAAGTAATGCAGGAAAAGGAAGAAAAAGTCATTTTCAGTTTCAAAATGTTGGTTTCAGATTTATGTTAAACAATTGTTAAACATTTGTTTTAGAATTCTCCTTCACTACTTCAGATATGTTTTCAGTCTATGGACCAGAAACATTTGAACTCCCTCATCAAGAAGGGACCCACAGCCTCTAACTCAGACATTTGCTGAAATTAGAAGGCTGTTACACACTTGAAGTAGTATTGGGAAGGCAAACTTTCTGACAACCTCATCAGACAAATGCAGCTGAAGTAGCAGTGAGTGAGAGAGAAATATCTGCCGAACTGGCCAGGAGTTGCAGAACCCTTGAGAAGTAAAGGCACGTAACCTCATGGCTTGACTGAAACTTAAGCCCAGTGACTAAATCCAATTGTAACAGTTTTTCTGTTGCTCTGGTTTGAATCAGGCGATACTTTTCTCATAGACTAAAATGTTGTTATTGTTGGTCTCAAAAACTTACCACATTTCTCTCAAGGTCAAATATGTACTGGCAATAAAGCCAGTCTTACCAGCAGCCACCACATTCTGGGAGTGAGAAAACTGTAAGGCATTTGTATTTTATTAGAATGCAGTCTGACCTGAATGGTTTAGTTTTCATAGAAGATCTACAGTGTGGAAGAAAGGCTATTCAGCCCACCACGTCCACATTAACCTTCAAAGAGCACCCCACCCTATCCCTGTAACCCTGCATGTCTAATTCACCAAGCCTGCACACTACAGGGCAATTTACCACGGCCAATCCACCTAACCTGCACATCTTTGGACTGTGGGAGTAAACCCACACAGACACATAGAGAACGTGTAAATGCCACACAGACAGTCAACCGACAGTAGAGTCAAACTCAGGTCTCTTGTACTGTGAGGCAACAGTGCTAACAACTGAGCCACTGTGTTGCCCTGAAGAAGATTGTTTACAGCCTGTTGTAATGGGTAGGTTTTCAATATGTGAAACAGAGTAAAACCATCCTTTTTTCTCCTACCTCCAGCCTCTCTCCTTTTGAAATTTTAAAAATGCACCTAAGATTTGAATTATGTTAGGAAATTTGAAATAATAGCAATTTCACAAAACTGTAATTTATATAAAATGAAAGTAGTGTCATAAAGCTATTTTAATTTTTAGAAACTGAAGACTTTTGATATTTGCTATCAGAAAATCAGAGAATTGTTTTTGGGCTCAACTCCATCCAGGACAAGGTAATTTGCTTGATCAAAAAAATGTTATGTACCAGCTTAACCACCCACTCACTCCATCATCGGAGAAATACAGTAAATGGAAAATCCCTGGGGAAAATTGGTGCACAGAGACATCTGGGTGTTCAGGTCCATTGTACCCTGAAGGTGGCAACGCAGGTCGATAGGGTGGTCAAGAAGGAATACTGCATGCTTTCATTCATCGGACGGGGTACTGAGTACAAGAGTTGGCAGGTCATGTTACAGTTGTATAGGACTTTGGATCGAACACATTTGGAATACTGCGTACAGTTCTGGTCGCCGCATTACAAAAGGATGTAGATGCTTGGGAGAGGGTGCAGAGGAGATTCACCAGGATGTTGCCTGGTATGGAGGGAGCTATGAAGAGAGGTTGAGTATATTAGGATTATTTACATTAGAAAGACAGAGGTTGAGGGGGGACCTGATTGAGGTCTACAGTATCATGAGAGGTATATACAGGGTGGATAGCAAGAAGCTTTTTCCCAGAGTGGGGGCCTCAATTACTAGGGGTCACAATTTCAAGGTGAGAGGGGAAAAGTTTAATGGAGATATGTGTGGAAAGTTCTTTACGCAGAGGGTGGTGGGTGCCTGGAACGCTTTGCCAGCAGAGGTGGTAGAGGCGGGCACGATAGCGTCATTTAAGATGTATCGAGACAGATACATGAATGGGCAGGGAGCAAATGGATACAGATCCTTGGAAAATAGGCCGCAGGTTTAGATAGACGATCCGGATCGGCACAGGCTTGGAGGGCCGAAGGGCCTGTTTCTGTGCTGTAAGTTTCTTTGTTCTTCTTTGAATAAAGCTGTAGTACATGCAATTTACAGAATGCTCTGCAGCTGATGGCCAAGGTTCCTATGGCAGTATTTCCCAAAACTACAAACTCAACTAGTGTAGGATGGAACATTATCACCTCCAGGTTACATGGCATACAAACACAGAAATATGTCACCATTGCTTACATCATCACTGTATCAAATTCCAGGAACTCCAAGCCGAACATTGTTGCAGGAGATCCTTTGCCATTCGGACTACTAATTACGAACCTAGTTCGAACCTAGTAATTAGACCACACTTTTAGTCACCAGTGTCAGTTTTTGTCCTGGTAACTCTCCCACGAGTGCATTAGGACAGCTTACCATGTTGAAGGAGAAGTAGAAAGGCTTGTTGTTAAAGTTATTATTGAAAGCTCACCACATTTCTCTCAAGGTCAAATACGCATGGGTAATAAATGGCCAGTCTTACAAGCAGCACCCATATCTTGGGAGTGAGAAAACGTACAGGGCATTGTGACAAACAACAACCTTTTCTAACTATTTGGCAATCTCCTTTTAAGTAAAGAAGCTGCCAAAATCAGATCATTGACTTTTTTTCTCAGAAAACAATGGCTAGGATTACAAATCCATTTATATAAATTGTGGCACATACGGTAAGAGGTTATATTTCTTCACATAAAAAAAACACACATTGATTGTCATCGGAAATGTGAGAATTGACAACTCTGAAGTTGGGAGTGTCCGAGGAACAAATTTTTACTTGACTGCAGTGCTAAGCTGAAACCCTGATTAAGTTACAGGCATAGTGATGGGCATTACAATTAATGCCTGTGGCATAATTTTCAGTTATTTCCATTTAGTAAATCTGTTTACAGACAAACCCAGGCTCTCATGCAGATTAAAGGAGGAATAAAGGTGAATTCTTATTGCCTTCCTATGGGAATCATTAAAGATCTTGCACTTAGTCAGATAGCAGGTAAGCTTTTCTCGTGCCCATTTAGAGTGAAGTCTTTTGAGAAGGTGATGATCTCAATATAGAGAAGCTAACAATGTCACAAAAGGTGACTTTTCTTTAATGCAGCCGACCATTATAGGAAAGCTAAGTAACTTCAGGATAAAATCTTGACATTTTGTTTTCACTCTTTGATGCTAACAAAAATGTAAACAATTTTTCAACTCTTGCCCTCACCCACCTGAGGGTATTGCTTCTTACTGAACAAGGTTCTGTGAGCTCTGGCAGTTCCGCAGCATCTCGTCAAACTAGCAACACTTCATATGAGGCTCAAGGCACAAATCTTCCTGCAAGTTAGGTTTGAGACTAGAGGAAAATCAGGTGAAGAATTCTGCCCACATTCCTGATCCCTTTTCCTGGATCTTGACTCGTTTCTTAGTCAGGATGAATTCCCATTACAGTCCGCACCATTGAAAGGAATTGGTAATGCTCAGTAGAGACATTCAAGGAGCCAGCAATTAAGGAGACAATGCCATTAAAGGGGGAGAAAATTCAAAGCAGAGCTTTCTGCAAGGTTGGGAAGAAGGTGTAAGTGAAACTTTAAGAGCAAGATGCAGAGAGAGAAAATTATTAGACATCCTTATTAAACACATATTAGACTTGTCCAAGCATCATTCTTAGGGGTGGTTGCTGCCCAAGACCTGGTGCTATCCCTGTTCAGCAGTTAGCAATATGCTTTCCCCATCCTCCCTCCTAACACAAAAAGTCTTTACAAATAGCAAGGTGGTGAAGGAGTGGCTGGACACCTTCCTGTGGTGGGGATTTGGAAGAAATGTAAAGCTATCATAGGAGTGTAGATGCATGAGAGCCCTTCTCAGTGAGTTCCCTACATGTTCCATTAAAATGACACAGCCAAGAAAAATACAGCCCTGTGCTGGTGGCCATTATTAACCACAGACATGTTAGAATTCACCTTGAGTCCACCGTTACCTGACAGTAACAGGTTTGCACCCTCCAACATGATTCAATGGGAACCCATCCAGTGATAACTTTCTGGTTTAGTTTCATCTATGCTCAATTGAAGGCAATACATGATAAAACATTTTGTCTCCAACAACCTGGAATGTATTTAATTTTGTGAAATTGTGACAATACTACCATTCCAAACTTGTTCTACAAACACTGACTTAGCAGGAAGATTATTGTTGTGTCTCATTGAAGAGATGTTGAGCACAAAGGAGCAGGTGAAGTGCAGTCCCTCACAGAGAAACAGACAAGCCAATAGCAGACTTGTGTAAAACTGCAGCAAGATTAAACGGAGCAATGAGACAGGACAGGTACCAGACACAGCCAAACCATGATAGATGTGTGTGAGATCCAGGAACAGCAGCAAGGATGGTAAAAAAGAGCAGTGAGAGTGGAGACGGCCCAGACAGAGACAGACAAGTGATGGACCTGCGTAGGATACAGGAGTGTTGGTTGTGAGGTTAAAAGGGCCAGTGAGAGTGGGGAAGTCCCAGACAGAGACTGACCAGTAATGGACCTGTATGGGAGTAAAAGTAATGAGGTTAAAAGGAGCAGGGAGCGTGGGGAGGTCCCAGACGGAGCGAGAACAGGGGTGATGCTGCTTCAAAACCAAAGTGAGAAATCACAGGAGAGCAGGTAGTCATTAGAGTCTTAATTCTAGATTTTTATTGAATTCAACTTCCATCACCTGCCATGATGGGATTTGAACCCAAGACCCCAGAACATTACCTGGCTTTCTAGATTAAGAGTCCAGCAATAATACCTCTATGATATCACTTACCCTAAATTTTATTTGGTTTGTTTTCCTTCCATCAATATGACCTAATTTGATGATCCTTCCAAAGCATCATCCCTCCTCATCGGTAGAATTGATTCCTTGGTCAACATTGCCACCTCCTTCAATCCTTGTATCTCTCTCTATCTTGTCTGAATACCTTATAACCAGGAAATGTGAAATGCCAGACTTGATAGCAAGATGGTATAGATGTCAGGGCAGACAAGTTTGAAGGTATTATATGGAGAGAGAGTCGGTACTGGCAGCCTTAAAAATGCCTAAATCCACAGGCCGAGGTGAGATGCATCCCTGGTTTTTGAGGGAGTCAAGTGAAGTGATATCAGGGCCCCAAGCGGTAATCTTTAAATCTTCTCTGGCCACAGATGAGCTGGCAGAGAAGTGGGGGACTGGAACCATTGATCCATTATTCAAAGAGAGAGGGAAGGATAGACCAAGAAATTACAAACCAATCAATCTAACCTCATTGGTGGGAAAATTATTAGAAAGAATTCAAACAGGCAGGATATATCTGCAGTAAGAGAGATATGCGTTAATCAGGGATAGTCAGCATGGATTTGTTAAGGGATGATCATAATTCACAAATCTACCAATTTTTTTGAAGCAGTAACCAGGAGTGTTGAAGAGGAAATTTGCTGTGGTCTACATGGAATTTAGCAAGGCCTTGTTAAGGTCTTTCTTACTGGTCAAGGAAGTAAGAGCCTATGGGATTCGAGACAAGTGGCATATTGGTTCCAAAACTGGCTGAAAGGCAGGAAGCAGGGAGTGACAGAAGAGGGCTATTTCTATGACTAGAAGTCTGTTTCCAGTGGGTTCTGCTGGGGCCTTTGTTTGTGGGGTAAGTTAATGGTTTGCACCTTAACATACAGGATGCAATCACAAGGTTCACAGATGACATGAAAATTGATAGCGTGGTAAGTGGTCAGGAGGCAGTCAGCAGCGTACATAACAGGAAACTCCAAAGTCATCTACAGACATAGAAACACTAAGCATCTTACTATAGGAACAGTAGGGCTGATTAAAGAGAATAAAAGGTGATTTACAGATGGAGCTGTTAGATGAATACATTGCATTTGAGTTTACAAATGAGGAGCATGCTGCCAAAGCCATAGTGATAGAGAAGAGAACTCTACCACTTGAACAGTTCAAAATAGTCTGTTGTATTTAAAGTTGATAAGGCACCTGGACCAAATGAGATGCATCCAAGGATTTTGAAGGAATTGAGAGTGGAAATTGTAGGGGCGATGGCTACAACCTTTCAGTCCCTGGACTCAAAGGAGGTACCAGAAAACTGGAGAATTGCCAACATTATAGCATTGCTCAAGTAAGGTTCTGAGAATAATCCCACCATTACAGACCAATCCTTTTAACTTTGGCAGTAGGAAATTAGCATTAGTAGTCATATAGAAAAAAGGCGAGTCACTTAGGAAGCAGAAATCTCGTCTAACTAACTTGCTGGAGTTTTTTGAAGTGGTAGCAGAAAGGGTCAATGAGGCAATCCTTTTAACATGGTATAAGGCACTTATTATGTGTCACGAAGTCTTATGAGAAAAGATATAGATCATGGACTTAAAGGTCAATAGTAACACAGATATAAAATTGGTTGGATAATTGGAAACAGAATAATTGTCATTGTATGTTTTTCGGGCTGCAGGAAGATTGGTAGTGAAGATCTCCATGGGTCAGTATTGGGACCATTGCTTTTCCTGATTTATGCTAAAGATCTTGGCATGCAGGATATAATTTCAAAGTTTTCAGATGACACGAATCTTGGATGAATTGCAAACTGTGAAGAGGACAGTGCGGAAGCCTAAAAGGACAAGTTGATGTAGTGGGTAGATAGGATAGATAGATGAGATGCAGAGCGCCATGAACTGGTGCACTTTGATTGAAAGAACATTGAAAGACAATATAAAATAATAACATAATTCTAAAGGGGGTGCAGGAGCAGAAGACCTGGGCACAGATCATTGAATTATTATTCATTGGGGCACAGAGAACCAAAGCAAGAAGGTGATGTTGAACTTGTACAAGACACTTGTTGGACCTCAACTGGAGATTTGTGTATAGTTGTAGGCCCCAAAAAATGGTTGCAGAAATGCGAAACTTCAATTATCGGGATAGATTGCAGAAGCTGTTTCACTCGTAAAAGAAAATAATCACGAAAGGACAGTGGTCTAAAGTGATGTGTAAACAATGTAAGCGTGAAGTGAGAGAATAAAAACTTTTTTAGCCCATTAGTAGTTAGGGTCTGGAATGCAATGCCTGGAAATATGGTGGAGATAGGTTCAACTGAGGCATTCAAGAAGGCATTGGATGGTTATTTTGGGTAGAAATTATGAGTGGGAATAGGGGGGCAAGGCAGGCGATTGACAATAGGTAGAGAACCGTTGCAGGCACGATGGGCTGAATGGCCTCCTTCTGCACCAGATAATTTTGTGTGGAAAGCCATAAACTGAAAGACAATATCAGCAAACTGGTCAGCTCAACAAAGCAGTGGTACATGGAATTCAACCAGAAAAGTGTGAGGCAATGTACCTGGAGAAGCCTAACAGGGCAAGTGATTACACTATGAATAAAAGCACCCAAAGTACTGAGATCAGAGGGACTTTGATGTGCATGTTTACAGAATGTCTGGAGGTAACAGAGCAAGTAGATCAGGTGGTTAAGAAAGCACATTGGATACTTGTCTTTATAACATACAATAGCAGGGAGGTTATGCTGAAACGGTATGAAATGCTAGTTGGGTTACAGCTGGAGTATTGTGTTTAGTTCTGGTCATCCACATTGGATGTGATTGCACTAGAGAGAGTGCAAAGCAGATTCACCAGGATGCTGTCTGTGCTGGAGAGTATGAGCTATGAGGAAAGATTGGATAAACTGGGGTTGTCTTCCTTACAGCAGCAAAATCTGAGAGGAACCTGATAGGAAGACCATTTTTCCATTAGTTGAGGGGGCAATAATCAGGAAGTAACATTTAAGATAAGAGGTAGATGTCTAAGATGAGGACTGAGATTTTTTTTCACCCAGAGGGTGATGAGACTATGGAATCATTGCTTGAATGAATGGAGAGTCGAAAACTCTTGTAACATTTAAGCAGTATTTAGATATTGATTTGCATTAACGTGGCCTCCCAGTCTATGAGCCAAGAGCTGGAAAACGTATTTAGTTTAGCCAGACCTTTGGTGACTCAGGTGGGCACTGTGTGCCAAATGGCTTTCTTCTGTACTGTAAATGTTTATGAGTTAATGAGAATCCTGCTAATAAATGTGGCTTTTCCACCCAGTGCTTCTAATGAGGAAAGAGCAACATCAAGACCTTTGAAGCTTCCAAACAGCAACATTTGCAGGGACAGTACAACTATTATGTTCACCAAGCTAGATTGGAGATTGTTTCAGATCCTTAGTTCCATTCCAATCATAGTTTAGTCACAGGAATGAATGCTAAAAGCTCTTCCGTGGACTTCCACGCAGAAAGGTTGGAATTTGAAAGTTAAAAATGAAATATTCAGGCATAATAGTATTACTTTCATATCCTAATATAATAAAACAAAGATGCTGAAGATCTGAAACTAAGATAAAAATTGCTGAAGAAACTCAATGGGTTTGGCAGCATCTGTGGAGAGAAAACAAAGCAAACGTTTTGAGTTCAGTGATGCTTCTTCAGAACACAGACCCTTCTTTTGAAGAAGGATCATTGGACTTGAAGTATTAATTTGCTTTCTCTCCACGGATGCTGCCAGACCTGCTGAGTTTGTCCAGTTTTTTTTTATTCACTCATGGGACTTGGGTGTCGCTGGCTAGCCAGCATTTATTGCATTTCCCGAGCTACCCTTGAAAAGATGGTGATGAGTTGCTTCCTTGAATCATTGGAGTCCACGTGTTTTAGGTAAACCCACAATGCCAGTGGGGAGGGAATTCTGTTTTTACTTTCACACTCCTCCTGATTACAGAACAGCTAAACCAGAGGTTTGTTAGTTTGCTGTTTCCACACACTCTCATCCCATAAATAGTACATCACACAAGAGTTTTATAAGCAATGGCAGAGTTTTTGTCTTTTTTATAAAAGAACAGCTGCTAAGAACAGAAACATTTGTACCAGCTGTTCTTTGTGGATCTTAAACTGCACTGTTCTGACTGAGGGAGATGGTGTTTTTACCTTATTACATCCCATTTGTTATTGTGAAGTGTAACTATTTCTGACTCTACAACTATGTAACATCCAAATCAGCTTTTAAATAATATTCAAAAGTATATATTTTCATGTTTCCATGTCAAATACATATTTGAATCATTTTGGCTGAACTGCATAGTTTTTAACATGTGTGTAATAGTATCATTCCTGAAATTGTTTCCAACATTTCAAACAGCTCTCCGCTCACCACATTCCTTTAGCTTTCCTTTTCTATTCAAACATAACCCAGAATAATCTGATTAATAAGAATAGACTGAAAGAAGAAGGGACATTCTGAAATGAAAGCCTGTATTAGATCTATTTGATGTAATGTATGAGTTTTACCTGCCTGGTTTCGTTTAAGTATTGGTTTGCCCTCAGCATGGCTAGATTCATGAGGTTTAAAGCAGTTTGGGTTCCTGCCCTTGCGCACGATGCAGCCTCGCTGGAAAGAGTAATGTCATGATATCTTCGCAGTGAAATAGCCTACTGACACGTTGCTAAACTCATGAAAATTTGAAGTCATACGAAAAGCCTATGATGTTTAATGATTAAAGGTTATGACAAACTTTCTTTTGTTTTGTCACCTTAACCTGCGAAAAAATCGCCTTTGATAAAACATTTTATCTAATGTAAAGTCAATCGTTTCTTCTGATATCCATGCATATAGGATATTTGCATTTTATAAAAATATAATGGATCACGAGGAATTCAAATCGACTTCTTACAACGCATTGTTCACTGTTCGATATACATTTTTCTTCAATCAGTACACAATGGAATAGATGGCAATGTTTAGAAGATCATTTTATAGCATTGGCATCCTTCATTTTTAAGAAAATTAATCTCCAAATGTATTCTTGTAAACTTTGAAACGAATGAAAGGTAAGTACTGTGATCATGGAATTTAGTCCACTCAATTTAGATTTTTTTTTTAGCTTTTAAATTTAAAGCGCATGGAACCACCTCAGAGATTTCCGCTTCCATCAGCGACATGTCCTTCCCAGGTCAACACTCTGTTTAAATCACCTCAAACCAATTGGTTCTACCACAAATTGTACAACGTTTACATCAACGGATCAGTTAATCTATGAAGTTAGTGTCAATGAATTTCTACATAAGCCGTTTAGACTAATCCATTTTTTCTGCGCGTCCTCACAGCCAATGGGCTTTTCCTTTCTCAAACAGCCAACAAATTCCTGATGAAATTAATGTTATGCTTGGCTTCAACAATGGAAGCAAGATCTAGTGAATCTACACGGAACCTTTTCCATTGGTTTGGAATGAACTCTGTGGTGGTACCGAATACGGTGCACAGCACCTCAACTGTGACCTGAGTAAGGTCTTCCACAATTTCCATATGGGCTCCTTTCTCATGGTGTTCCCACGCCTCTAAAAATAAGGGTTTAGGCCCGAAACGTCAAGTTTTCCTGCTCCTATGATGCTGCTTGACCTGCTGTGTTCATCCAGCCCCATGCTTGTTATCTCCAAATAGCGCGTTCGCCTTTATACGGCCAGTATGGTTAATCTCCATCCAGTCATTCAGCATAGTCCTATTTAAGATATCACATTGTGCCGTGCTGTCTACATCTGAACCAGTTAATATTTTAGTATGTGTTTGTACTTGACATACCGTGTTTTTTTTTCCCATATTATCGTTCTTTAGTGTCACACTTATCAGTTCAAAGAGGGTCACTGGACCCGAAACATTAATTCTGTTTCTTTCTCCACAGCTTGCGCCGGACCTTCTGAGTTTCTCCAGCTATTTCTGTTTTGTTCAAGAACAAAGGTTGAATATTTTCCCGCCCGCTTGTGTGTGTGATGACAGCGTTGGAATGGAATATGCGCAGTTGATGGTATGACATAGCGTTGCTAATTACTCCCTCTCTGTGCAAAAGCACCTGCCTTCTTCTCAATGCCTCACTCTTGGAGAACATAACCCTTTATCTGTGTGTCTTCTGACTAAAGGGCACAGTTTTGAAAGGTTCATCCACTCTCTGTCTCCAGATACTACTGTACCTGGCCCGCTCAGAGGTTCCCTGTATTATATGATGTGGAGGTGCCGGTGTTGGACTGGGGTGGACAAGGTCAGAAATCACAAGCCACTAGGTTTTTGAAATCACAAGCTTTCGGAGCCTCAGTCCTTCTTCACCTGAAGAAGAAGGTGAAGAGGGACGAGACTCTGAATGCTCGTGTGATTTCAAATAGATCTGTTGGACTATAACCTGGTGCCGTGTGATTTCTAACCCTGTATTCTATGTTTAGGTTACTGTTTTCAAGCACAAGCGGTATTTTACTTTCACATTGTCTATCGGTAGCGGTTAGATTAGTTCGCTGGATGGCTGGCTTATGAGGTGGAGTGAAACCAACAGTGTTGGTTCAATTCCCAAATTGGCTGAGGTTACCGTGAAGGATTCTCCTTCTCGCCCTCTTCCCCCTGAACTGAGCTGTGCTGACCTTCAGGTTAAACCATCACAGTCGTGTTTCTCTCTCTCTCTCTCTGTAATGAGAGAGTCTGGCGATGGTGAAAGTGACTTATGTCTATCCTGCCCCAAGTCTGTGATTCAATTAACTGATGCTTTTCGTAATAACTGAACCCTCTTCCTGAACTAAGACACTCCTTGGCAACCCAGTGCTTAATATTGCAGCCGGATTAAGAACTGACCAAGTTCCCTTGGTCGCTGAGATCGGCTCTGGTACTGTTCCAATGAGAAATGATCAATCAAAGACTAGTCATTCCTACTGCTGTACGTTTCATGAGCATCAAAATGTCAGAGATTCAAGCTCAGCTCTTGACTGAGTTGGGCGCAACTCCACCTCCTTCGTCCTGGTCCCATTTTTCGTGAATGATTTCAGGCCTTCACGCCTAATGCTGTGTTTTGGAGCAGTTCTAGGACAGTCCGTTTATGCCAGCTTTGAAAAATGCTTCCAAATCGTTCAAAAGCGAAAGCAGGTTATATCTGAAATAATGTTGAGAGAGTCGCCTCAACTAGTAGACGGGATCTACGAGAAATTCTTTCCCTGACAGAAAGAATTATCACTGGTATTTAGCAAGATTCTGGCGTAATGCAAACAGACTTCTTACAATAAAAAAAATTTCACTCTTTCTCCTCTAGTGTAGGGTTACTGTATAATGCCACTTAGCCAAAAACCTTCACCCACTCTCTGTACAGATCGACTGAAGAGGTCTGTGATATTGAAGGCACTTTCTCTCCCAGCTGTCAATCGATCATGACCAGGACCATCTGAGAAAAGAGCAGGCTTCTATCGACAGTTTTAAGTGACAG
The DNA here is from genome assembly GCA_024137785.1 of Ginglymostoma cirratum. Lineage (NCBI taxonomy): Eukaryota > Metazoa > Chordata > Chondrichthyes > Orectolobiformes > Ginglymostomatidae > Ginglymostoma > Ginglymostoma cirratum. The sequence goes on along the minus strand of JAHRHZ010000270.1, from coordinate 3,659,459 downwards.
CTTAACTGCTTATTTTTCCACCTACTGAAGTAGCTGCTTTGCAAATTCTTCTGTTTCATTGATTTACAAAAATCCTGGACAAGGACAAAGTCAACCTATGATAAAACTGTAGATAAAAACCGAAAGAACTGCGGATACTGTAAATCAGGAACACAAACAGAAGTTGTTGGAAAAGATCAGCAGGTCTGGCAGCATCTCTGAAGAAAACTCAGAGTTAATGTTTCCGGTCGAGTGACCCTTCCTCAGAACTTGTAAGTTAACTCTGATTTTTCCTCACAGATGCTGCCAGAACTGCTGAGCTTCTTTTTTTCCCAGCAACTTCTGTTTTTGTCCACTACACAGTGGATGCTGGAAATATGAAACAAAACCAAAAACCAGTGAAGAAACTGGTCTGACAGCAGCTGTGGAGAGAGAAAGCAGGGTCAGCGTTCGGGTCCAGAGACCCTTCTTCAGGTGTTTCGAGCAGGAGTTAGGTGTTGCTCTTAGGACTAAAAAGATTCAAGGGAAAGAGCTCCAAAGAAGGGTCACCAAAGATTAGCTCTTGTTTCTCTCTCCACAGATGCTGCCAGGCCTGCTGAGTTTATCCAGCTCTCTTTGAAAATAAACCTGATTTGATTTAATTTGATTTAATACTGTCACGTGTACCAAGGCGCAGTAAAAGGTGTTGTCTTACTTGTTTTGCAGGCAGATGGTACTTTGCAAGAGCATCAGTGTGATAGAAGAGTGCAGGACACAATGTACAGCTGCCGAGAAGGAGCAGAGAGATATCAACATTAACACTTGGGAGGTCCCTTCAAAGGTCTGAGGACAACAGGGAAGAAGCTGCTCTTGAACCTGTTTGTACCTGTATTCAAACTTCTTTATTTTCCACCGGACTGAAGAGGATGGAACGGAATATAAAGGGGGTGGAAGGGTCTTTGATTATGTTGGTTGCTTTCCCACGACAGTATAGAGGAGGTCAATGGATGAGAGGCTGGTTTGCGTGATGGACTGGGCTGTGTTTACATCTCTTTGTAGTTTCTGGCTGGCTTGAAAGGAGCAGTTACCATAGCACTCTGTGACACATCCAGATAGGATGCTTTGTATGGTGCATCTACAAAAATTGCTAAAAGTCCTTATGGACATATCATATTTCCTTAGCCTTCTAGGGAAGTTGGGGTGTGGTTGTGCTTTCTTGACTGTAATGTCAATGTGGGTGGCCAGGACAGTTTGTCAGTGATGGTCATTCCCGGGAACTTGACACTCTCCACCATCTCCACCTCAGCACCTGCAGACAGGAGCATGCCTCCACCTTGCTTCCTGAAGTTAATGATCAGCTCCTTCCTTTTGCTGATGTTGAAGGGGAGGTAGTTGTCTTTACAGCATGCTGCTAAGCACTCTATCCCCTTCCAAAACTCCTTCTTATCATTGTTTGAGATCCAACATACAACAGTGGTGTCCTAAGCAAACTTCAACGGTCAAGGACATTTGGCCTCTGATCTTCAGGTAAATATCCTCCAAGGCAGAATTGGGGATTCACAACAATGCAGAATCGCTAAGCAAAAGCTGATAGCCAAGTTCGGTTCCATTGAGGACAGCCTCAACCGGGATCTTGGCTTCATGTCCTGCCACAGGTGATACTCTCACACGTACACACGCGCACACACACTCACCCACGCACTCTCTTTCTCACACACTGTCTCCCAGCACACACACACACACTCCCACAGACACACACTTTCTCTCTCTCGCTCAGCACACACACACGCACTGGCCCACACACTCTCTCCCAGCACACAAACACACACACGTGTGTGAATCTATAGGGTGGATTTTTATTTGCTGATACATTTTATTTTGTTCAAAAAACACACAATTTATAGACAATGTGGCGTTTTATGAATTCTGACTTTAGAAATAAAACCAGTCTGACTCTAAACTAAAACACAAAGATTCTAAACGAGGCCTCACACCTAACACGCATTGTCTGGCCTAAAATGTCATCTCTTCTTTGTGCTGACAAAACCTTTAGTTGTCACAGGACAGGGACTTTATACATATTAATCAATTAAAACCTTCTAAGTGATTGACGATTTAACATCATTTAATGCTTGTTTGGTACATCTTCGTCAGTGGTGTGACCCTTTGATCTTTTACTTATAAATTCTGTGTCTGACACTACCTTTCTCACTAACACGCGAAGAAGGAATGAGACTCTGAAAGCTTGTGATTTCAAATAAACTTGTTGGACTATAACCTGGTGTTGTGTGAATTCTGACCTCAGCAAACTCGTAAATGGTTTTGTCAGCCCATTCTCCTCTCAACTCTTCCCAAGATGAATAAAGATGGTGGCTGTAGGGGATCTTCTGACACAGTGGTAGTGTCCCTACCTTTAGACCAGGAAATCTGCGTCGATATCCCAACTGCTTTAGAGCTTTGTAATGATATCGTTTAACAGTTTGATTAGAAAATATCGTTAAAAAGCAATCTGTTGTTACTTGCTATACTGCATGCTGACAAACGAAGATGCAGTACTGGGTTTCTCTGACCAGTATTTTGGCATGATTTAGCCGAATGGATTGTGGGCTCTCACATTATTATCACACATTGGAAAGCTGTCCTGTACAGAATTTTAATTGATTGGATAGTATTTTGCTCCGATTTGTACTGGGGCAAGTACAGGCATTAAATAAAACACCACAATAACCGAAGAAAAGGGACAGTTTCTACATACATTTGATGATTCCCTGAACTCAATTCACATATGGAAACGTTGGTATACCAATGTTACATCAGTTAACCATTTCAAATACCAAGTAATTGTTGCCCGTTTGGAAACACGGCCAGCTCTTGTTAAACATTCACGCTTCACACGGAATTCACTCGGAAAGCAGTGTTCGCTAATGCTGCTGGTAAAGGGTCAAGTGCAATTTGTGCAAATGTACAGGTTTGATTTTTAACTGTTTTATCAAACCGCGCACGGCTCTGGGGCCAAACGTTATTTTGAAATGATGAACCCAAGTGCCAACAAGCAATGATTTATTGTCGATCGGAGAGCATCAACGTTCTGGGTTTTTTTTAATGCAGTTTTCCGCTTCCGCGGTGTTTCACTTTTGCATCAATGTTTTGCTGTCCATGGACAGAGAGTCACCCATGTCAAGGCAACAACATCCAGGCCTGCCAAGTATCCTTTCACGGACCAACAGCAGGTATCTCCTCCCCACACACTCTCCGTGGATCGAGAATGGCAATATTCTTCCAGGAGATTATTGATTTTTTTTGTGAACTGATCGGGCCTTTTTCAAAATGGTAATCTCGAGAAGCATTTGAACAAATGTTTATACTTCACGTTAAGTGTTTTGTTGAAGTTTCTCTTGAGCAGATTTAAGCGGCATCTTCACGGTTGCATCGCTGATGAATATACGCCTTGATGTTCCAAAGTCTGACCAGAGATGTCCAGGAAAAGTATTCTCTGCATTGGCAAAACTAAATTCTACTGTCTCCTCAGATGTTATTCGGTCAAGGGCAATAAAACGATGGTGACGGGAATCTAACTGTTAAATGCTAGTGTGAATGCAGAATCTATATGTTACCATTATCATCTCGGTACATAGAAACATCGAAAATAGGAGCGGGTGTAAGCCATTCGGCCCTTTGAGCCTGATCCATCAACGTGATCAGGGCTGATCATCAAACTCAATACTTGCCCTCTCTTAGCCCCCATACCTTTGATCTCTTTAGCCCTAAGAACTACATGTAATTCCTACTGAAAATGTACAATGTTTTGGTCAAATCTACTTATGTGGCAGAGAATTCCATAGGCTCAGCACTCCCTGGGTGAAGAAATTTCTGCTTATCTCAGTCCTAAATGATCTACCCCATATCTTCAGACAAGAACCTTTGGCTCTGAACTCCATTATCATTGGGAATATCCTATTACCCTGTATAGTCCTGTTCAAATTTTACAGGTTTATATGAGCTTCCCCCCTCCCCCATTCTTTGAAATGCTAAGAGGATGTTTCCCTCATAAGAGTGTCCAGGACCAGAGGGCGTAGTATCAGAATAAAGGGATGCCAATTTAAGACTGAGATGAGGAGGAATTTCTTCTCTCAGACAGTTGTGAGTCTTTGCAATTCCTTGCCACAGCCAGCTGTGGGGGCAGAGTCCTTGTGTATATTTAAGGCTGAGATATATTCTTGATCAGTTGGGGAATCAAGGGTTAGGGCGAAAACTAGACATAAGGCATGTTGAATCAACCATGACCCTGTTGAATAGCAGAATAGGCTTGGCGGTCTGATCAAGCAAATCTTACTCTTCTTTATAGCCTTATGGTCTTAAATTTGAGTGAATATAGCCCTAACTGATTCAATCCCTCTTCATACTTCAGTCCTGCCATCCCAAGAATCAGTCAAGTAAACACCTCACATTATTGACTCTCTGCAACTGGCAGGATACCCTTTAAACTTAGCTTTGCACAGCCAATGTATAGGGAGAGAATTCTTCAGTGGCATTCAACCTTCTAAATTTTTGGGTTTTTTTCACATTCAAGAGAACAGTAATTTGAAGCCAACCCCACTCAGCGTTTTCACAGACTCCATCAAGTACACAACTGACAATACTTGTGAGGCAGTTATAGCTCTGGAATAAGAGGGAGAGCAGCAACATTGATGTGAAATTGGTGATGACAATCAGAGAGTAATGGTTAATGAGTTTTTATTTAGGCTGGAGGAAGTTTTGTAATGGATTTCCCCAAGGTTGGGGCCTTTTATTTCTGATTTATGTTAATGTTTTACATTTTACATCTTTGAGTGCAGGAGACAATTTGAAAGTTTGTGGCTGATACAAATTTTGGAAGTATTGTAAACCATGAGGAAGACAGTGTAGAACAGGAAAGAACATGAAAAGTTAGTGAAGTTTGCAGATAGGCAACAGATGAAGTCCAAGGTGAAGGAGTTTGAGGTGATACATTTTGGTAGCAAGAACATGGAGGGACAGTATAAAATGAAGGTTACCATTGTAAAGAGTGTGCAGGAGCTGAGGTACCAGATGTATAATGTACAGAAGTAAGTAAAGTTGGCAGGGCATATGGAGAAAGTAGTTATTAAAGCAGATGGTATCTCAAGGACTCTTGTGGTGCAGTGATAGATTCCTTATACCAGAATCTGAAAGATTGGTTTAATGTCCTACCTGCAGGTTTGAACAGATTCATTTTAAAAATATCTATGGTCTCATGGACTTTATTAATAGGGACACAGAGTGCAAGAGCTGAGAGGTTACACTGAAACACTATGAGATGCCAGTAAGTCCTCAGCTAAAGTATTATGTACAGATCTAGACACCAGACAACGGGGAAAGTGTTAAGGCTTTGGAAAGAGTGCAGAAAATGTTTACAAAAACGGTTCCAGAAATGAGAAATCTCAGTTATGATGATAGAGTGCGGAAGTTGGGAGAGATTTCCTTGGCATGCACTCAGTTAATAGGATACTTGATTAAAGTTTTCAAAACTATGAGAGATCTGTAAAAGGAGAAATTTTAAATTTGTAAAAAGATCAAGAAACAGAAGGTCACAGATTCACAATAATTTTCAAATGAAGCAAATATGAGGTGAGAAAAAAGACATTTTGCACACAGTAAGTAATTAAGGTCTGAAGTATCGTGCCTAGAAATATGATGGAGACAATTTTAATGGAGGCATTCAAGAGGGCATTGATTAACTGCAAGAAGCGATTTCCTTTATTTGAAGTTGGAAGTTGTCATAGTTGAAATCACATCATCGAACATTTTGACACTAAAGATTAAAACATCCATCTGAAAATCTTGTCTCGCCTCTGTTTAATAGGTAATAAATGTGGTACGATCTCCTGTAGTGGGAAAGAGAATTTCAGATCACCAACATACCATTGGAAAGCTTTGGAGTTTACCTGATACTTTGTAACTGTGACAGACTTAATTTCCACAGAAGTTATGAAGTGTTTTTGTTCCAGCTCTCCATTACTGCTGAAGGCAGATCATTAAATGTTTCAATTTGAGGCTCTTGTGGTAGTATCCCTATCTCTGAGCCAGGATGCTTAGGTTAAAGCCCCACCTGCTCCAAACATGTGTCATAACAGCTTTGAACAGTTTGTTTAGAAGATATCTTAAAACATTTCAACTAAAAGTTTACCAGGAAACACACCATATTCAGAATATTATTACGAATGGCTTCAGAGCTGATGTTGTGTGGAAATATTTGATTTGTTTTAAATTGCAACAAATGTACTGTTAAATTTAAAATCACAGTGATTACTGTTCCCTGATATTTAAATCACTGCAATGTTAGGAATATAAGGACAGAAATTATTGGAAAGTCACAGTGAATTAATCAGTTGCAAGGTTAAGAGATTACCCTGCAGTTTGAAACTCTCACAAGGTTTCCAAACACTGAATATGAAGACCACTGTTAGTTGCTAGTGGTCTGTCGTGCACTCCCAGCATGCCCTGCCTCATTCGTATTATGTAATAACTGCATTCATAACAGAAGCAACTCCATCAATGACCTTTGATGAGATAGTGGTTAACCTTACAGCTGTGAAATGACCTCTTCCCCCTTTTCCTTTTTGTCAGGTAAAAGAAATGAAATTGTCACTCAAGCAAATGGTCATTTTTAAAAATCAAATTCTGGACTCCCAATCTAATACCAGTTTGATCAGAGAAAAGATCTTCTGACAGGAAAATGGAAAGGTGTTTGGGAAAGAGTGGGATGTCGGAGTAAGACGATGCGACATTCCAGCTTGACAAGTCCTGAAACATGGAGGAACTGGGATTAGACAATGTAACGACTTATTACAGGAGGAGGTGATGGCCTAGTGATATTATTGCTAGACTATCAATTTTCTGAGGAATCCTGCCATGACGGGTGGTGACGTCTGAATTTCCTAAAAATCTGGAATTAAGAGGCCAATTGTGATCATGAATAATCTTGGTCCATAGTTCACCTTTAGGGAAGAAAATCTTCTGCCTTTACCTACTCTGACCTAGATGTGATTCCAGACCCGCAGCAATTTGGTGGACTCTTAACTGCCCTCTGCACATTTAGCGATGGGCAATAAATGCTGGCCTAGAAAGCAATGTCCATATCCTGTGAATGCACAGAGAAAAGGTGCTCATTTTAGGTGGAAGGAATGAGGGGGCAGATTCAATGGTTTGCAAAGCTTCAGCTGAACCATTCACTTCCTCAGTGATTATCTGAAGGCCATACTGGGAAGGTGCTCTCACCAAAACTGATTCAAGCTGCCACTCTGCTTGTCATGGGGAACGGATATATAGTGGGAAGAGGAGGAGAGAAAAGGAACAGGGAATCGAGTGATACAAGTTGGTGTCCACTTCATAGTCTAGCACACCATTGGTCCATAACACTATGCGACCATTAGAAACAGGAGCAGGATTAACCCGTTCAGACCCTCAAGCCTATTCTTCCATTCAATAGGATCATGGCTGATCCCACATTCCTCGCAGCTACTTTCCTGTCCTTTCTCCAGAATTCTTGATTCCCTGACTGGTGCAGAATCAATCTATCTCAGCTTTAAATATGCACAAGGACTCTGCTCCCACAGCTGTCTGTGGCAAGGAGTTCCAAAGACTCAACTCTGAGAGAAGAAATTCTCCCTCATCTCTTAAATTGGTGGCGCGTTATTCTGAGACTATGCCCTTTGATCCTAGACTCTCCCATGAGGGGAAACATCCTCTCAGCCTTTACCCTGTCAAGCCCCTTAAGAATCCTGTATTTTAAATGAAATCACTCCCATTCTGCTAAACTCCAGTCAACAGAGTCCCTCAGAGATAATAAGAACTGCTGAAGCTGGAGTCAGAGATAACACAGTGTGGAGCTGGAGGAACACAGCAGGCCAGGTAGCATCAGAGGAACAAGAAAGTTGCTTTCCCAACCGGAAATGTCAGCTGTCCTGCTCCTCTGATGCTGCCTGACCTGCTGTGTTCCTCCAGCTCCACACTGTGTTATCAGTCAGCAGGGTCCCAATCTGTTTAACCATTGCTCATATGGCAATCCCTCCATGCCAATGAACTGAAATCTTTCCTTAAATAAGGGGACCAGAACTGCTCACAATATGCCAGATGTGATCTCCAATCTAGACTCTGGGTAAGATGAGGTGAAGTTACACCCTCCCAACAAGAATAGAAAGAAAATAAAATCAATTCAACTGAATCCGTCTGCCTTGACTAACACCTGGGGGAGTGTGGTCCCTGAATATTGGTTTTGAAGGTAGAATTCACAAGGGTATGCATAGATACAGACAGGGTCCTTTAAGAAAAGGCAATTGTTTGGTTTGTAATCTCTTTATTTTTTAGCTATACAGTTGCTTCTCAGTGCAGACAACATTTGCTCATTCGCAGTTCTCGGAACAAAAAAAAACTCAAGATGTTTAAATATACTCTGGCAGGAACGAACCACGCTAATACCTGTACAAGATAATACCCAAACCATATACATCAAAGACATTTTATACAAAAGGCAGTTTTGGTCTCGAAATATAACTAAAAGTGATATTAATTCGAAGCGTTTCAAATTGAAAAGGAGATGTCACATATTTATTGATAAGTACGACTTAGAGAATGTGAAGGCCTCTTAAGGATTGATTCAACTGAAAAAGAGAGTGCCTCGGGAGGCGAGATTTTTGTCCCAGCCTGTTTAGAAACGAACAGATTGCTCATGTATCTTTCGGTGGAGGTTTTGTACAGCTGATTCTCCTTGATTGCATATTCCCGGTATTTCCTAGCTGCCTCTTCCAGGATGCCTTTATTCAGGAATGTTTTTAGCTCCGAGGTAACATTTTCCTGAGGCTGGTTGTGGGTTTGTGACTGGGATACGCTGCTGTTAAATTGCCCCGCGGGTACCGGCTGCTGCGGGCTCTCTCTGCAGCTGAACGGACTGCTGGCTGGAGCCGAGCAAGGAGAGGAGGAATCGCCCTCGGCGAGCTGGGGGCATCCTTTCTTGGGCGGAGAAAACGCCGAGCGGTCGCAGGTCACCTCCAGGACTGGTTGCTGGGCGCTGGTCATCTCTCTCACCCCGATTGGCACAGGCTGCATTTCCCTTGCTGCTTTTTTGGGTGACTCCCGACTGTCATTGGGCAATCGGCTTTCCGGCACCGCTGTCCCTTTAGAGTCCCAAACGGCTCCCGGCTTGAGAGTCTGGATGGCGCTACTGGCATTTAGTACGTACTGTTGGTACAGCAGAGCATCGCTCAGGGCACCACACTTTGGCCAGACCATTAACCTGGGGCTCAGTGGGTACTGCCGGTAGGTGGTGGCCACACTGACGTTAGAAGAAATGAGCTCCACTGCTCGATCTGAGCCAGAGTACTGCATGGTTAGGTCGAGGCACGGGGGCATAAGGTTACAATGCTGGGCGATCTCTTTGCTCGGTCTCTCAAGCTGAGGCGGGGTGTAGTTAGATTTGCAGGAATTGTACTCAGCTGCGTGCACCATGCCGTTAGGAAGGAAGAAGGCAGCAGCAGCTTGGGCAGCTTCAATCATCTCTCTCTCCTTGTACTCCCTCTCCATCATGATGCTCTCCAGCTCCTTGTCAGCGAAAGCACGCCTTTTCCTCATCCGGTCACTAACTGGAGGGGGCAAAGGTGGGCTTCCTCTCAGGTAAGGCTCATTCTGAGCTGGTCGATAACCTGCAAAGCAGGAACAATTCAAAACAGTGAGTGTTTTAAGCAAGGCTCAAGGTGAAGGAAATCCAACCCCCTGCACAAAACGAAAGCAATAGCTGTGTCGGCTATAGCTTATGACCAAGGCTGGTTGAAAAGACCAAACTGGACAGTGTTAACATGTTGTTCACATATATCCATTGGAAATTTTAAAGGATTCTCAACCCGAACTATTAACGTGGCGAAATGCGCCCCAAATTGAAAGCAATTTTCTTTATTTTTTTCAATCACTGAACGCGAACTACTCTACCATGCAGCCTCGCCCGTTAGAATTTTGACTGGGGAAAAATCAGCTAAAATCCGCTCCACTAAGGACTAAATCATAAAAGGCGTTCTAAACTCTGCTCAAGTGAAACGATATTGTTCCAAGCCACTTATCACCTCAATCAGGCCTATTGTCATGATGTGGAGGTGCCGGTGTTGGAGTAGGCTGGACAATTTCAGAAAACACAATACGCCAGGTTGCAGTCCAACAGCTTTATTTGAAAACACAAGTTTTCGAAGCGCAGCCCCTTCTTCAGGTGAAGTGAGAAAGAAACACACAGAACACAGAATTTATCAGTAAAAGATCAAAGGGTCACACAACCGATGAGGATGGATTAAGCAAACCTAAGACGCTCATCCTCATCGGTTGTGTGACCCTTTGATCTTTTACTGATAAATTCTGTGTTCTGTGTGCTTCTTTCTAATTTCACCTGTCGAAGGGACTATGCTGTGAAAGCCTGTGTTTTCAAATAGGCCTACAGTCACATTACACGCTGATTCTTACGATAATATAGAATAAAACAAAGAACTGTGGATGCTGGAGATCTGATACACAAATCGAAATTGCTGAAGAAAATCAGGTAGGGCAGCATCTATGGGGAGAGAAAATAAGGTTAATGTTTCGAGTCATCGCTTTCTCCCCACAAATGTCGCTAGACCTGCTGGGTTTCGCCAGCAGTTTAAATTTGTGTGTGTGCCTGTGTTTGATTCTTGCGATCTTTCGTTTGGAAGTTCAGAAACTGACTGATGATGTTCAATGCATTTGACAGCCTGGGCAATCAGCTTTTTTAAAAAAAAATGGCATTGAGCTGGCGTTGACGTGTCTCTATCTGTAATATTTGTCGCTGAACTTGTTATTCACAAGACCCGAAAAATCTCCTTCTGAACAAGGCTCGCTGGACTCGAAACGTTAACACTGTTCCTCTTTACACAGATGCTACCAGACCTGCTGAGTTTCTCCAGCAATTTGTTTTTGATTTTTCAGAAAAAAAAAGCTTCACAGGATTCCCCAATGGTACTAACTGGTCTCTAAATAATGTCAAGTTATTGTAGTGTTTTATTTGAAAGTTATTCATTTCAGCAGGACAGCCGTGTTAGTCCAGTTTCATTCACACCAGAAGCAAAATCGATCTCGTTAATTTTAAACTTTGTTCCTTTTTGGTCATGCCATTTAACTCAATCACCTTTGGTGCGTTACCAACACTTCTCAAAAGGCCATCTGTGTGTGTATATCCTCTACTATATCAGGTATTTCTTACGTCAGTTAAAATAAAACCATGTTGTATTTTATGTTTCACGCTATCATATATGCCCTGCAACTGATTGCTCAGGACCACGTCGCGATCAGGCAGAGGCTGTGTTTGAAACCTCTCCCTGTTGGAGTTATGACTTCAGATTTTCAAAATAGTTGTCATAGTCAACAAAGCGATGATAGTTGTTCCTCACTATATGTAAGCACTCATCTACAACAGCACAGGCATGACCTTACTGTTCAGTTCCGCGTTCTAGGGAAATCGGACAGTGGGATACGTTAAAACGCGTTTTAATAACATTTTACATTTGAGACATTCCACTTTGAGTCGCTCTCTCTCCTTTATTCAAACACACTTTATTTAAATGAAAAGCCGGCAGTTATTTTACCTTCCACTGAATATTAACTAAACCCTGGATGCTGTTGGAAATGTAACTTTTAAGTATAAGATGATTAAAGCGAGTTTTTGAATGGGGAGCAACAAAAATGTTTATCCTTAAATGTCCTAAAGATGCCTTCTTCGAATGTGAAATCAGATGGGAAAGGTATTATTTTCCCCAATGTCATTTATTTCAGTTCCCCCGTTATTCAATATGCTCTACAAAATGTAGACTTAACGAAAGCAAATCTTAAATTTTGCTTTCACTTATTGGTCCATCTATCAGTCCTGTTTGCACTGATCAGGTCAGCTCAGGGTCTCCCACAAATGATGTCCCAGGAACCAATTCTGTTCATTTCAACTAATTCCATGTGGCCGGACGGTAGTTGCAGACGCCCTGTAAGTCATTTCAATAAGCTGGGCCCTTTACTGGTAACTAGTGTTTTTTAGAAATATGAAACTAACAGCGATTGCAAGCGTTGTTCGGTTTTGACAAGAACACGGAGATTACACTAGACCAGAATATAATGATTTTTTTTCAGTGAACGGTCACATCCTGTATTCAGTAGTAATTGCAAAATGTGTAGCGCCGGTAATGATCCATTCCATTTGATCATGACCCACCTCAGTCTGATTGGCTGTTTCAGTACACATGTATCTTATTTGTACAGATAATCAGACAAGGATCACTAACCCCGTCTTTCCTCAGTTGATTTTGACGAAGTAATCAAGCTTTGACCAACTTTTTTTTTCAATTGTCAGGCCGTTTAAAGTCAAGGGTAGCAATCTAAGACCGTACTAACATGTCTCCAGTCGATCCGCTAATTAAAACCACAGGCTAATACATAGCCAGTGCAACATCTCCCCAGTGTTTCGCATTGACAACGCGAATTCAATTTGCACTAATCGGGCAAATACATCATGCAATAAAGTAATTCTTTCAGAGTGAGAAATTACGCTATCCTGGTTTGGAACAATATTGGAAGTTCAGTGGAGCCTAAAATACCATACGTTTCATTCCTCCCTTAGTTTCAATATCTTACCAGTCCCCAGTAATTGTCAGATACACTGACAACAATAAAGTCCATCTCAAAGTGACACCGTTACATTGCTAAATAAATCGTCCATGCTCCCTTCAGACGTTTAGAATGGTGGCCAAACATTAAACAGAAATGTTCTTGAGAAACTAACTCGTTTATTTACAAATAAATGCAACAACAGCTCAGTGAATATTCTGGTGCAGTTACAAACTAAAGCCCTTCTTACAATCCGCTCATCTCAGCATCAGTTCAACCTCTTATTTTCATTCCATTTGCCCGCGTCCTTACGCTCAACCCCACTACCGATTGAACCGTTTCTCCTGTCCCATGACTCTCGGCACAGACGCCTCCATTCTAACGGAGCTGCGAAAAATCTCCAACCTACCTTCTAAAATGCTCTTAGCCAGCAGACTCGGCGTTCTCAGGTGCCTCTGATAAACGGCTCGGCGTTCGGCCAAGTTGTGTTTGTTCGATATCCCTTTCTTATCCTTGGAAAGAAGCAGGGGCAGAGAGGGAAAAGAAAAGACAAAAAATAACTTGGCAGTAGTAACTGCATTTCCCACCTCAATCCGTGCGTAAGTGACATGCCCTATGTTTCTAATATTGCCAAATACAAGCTGAAATTTCCAAAAAAACTTCTGTATTCTGTCTGCCAGTCAGCTCTGTTAAGTATAATCACTACAGTGGGGCATTGAATGGACCAGGACTTGCTCTTAAGGTAGGGGACAAGATTACAAACAACGATTCCCACACTGACCCGTTCCATCTGAGAACAATTTGACGGTATTTCTGGCGTTTTTTTTTGGCGGCGTTAACGCTAATTTGAAAGAAGTTTGGTGAAGGAACGTGAAAAACTGAACCGAGCAAACTGTTATGAAATAATGAACAGCGGGTGCCGGAAATCCGAAACAGAAACAGAAATTCCTGGAGCAAATCTGCGGTCACCGGACTCGGAAAATTAACTGTTTCTCTCTTCACAAATGCTGCCAAGCCTGCTGAGCTTCTCCAGCAATTTCTGTGTTTTTTGTTCCAGGAAACTGCTTACTGCGCCAGTAGTTACACAAACCAACTGTATGTCTATTTCAACATGGGACATACAACTGCAATTATTAGTCAAGACAAAGCAACGGCTGAACACAGTCAAGTGTGTTTGTTTTTAAATCCATTCTGCAGTTTCTAAATGCGTCCCCATGCAGCTGTTTCAATCCAGTGTTGACTGTCTTAAATAGCCTTTAGCTGCAGTTTTAGTCTTGTGGTATCTAGACTTCACAGGAAATCATCCACGAACGCCGCACAGGGAGGGACCAAACAATATAAATGTAGAATGAAAGGTAATATCCGGGCGAAAGCGACAGCCAATTTGGCTGCATTTCACGCTATACATTCTGCTCGGTTTAATTCCCTCTCGACACCCCCGCTTCCCCCACCCCGGTAACCTCACCTCGGTTGCCTGCTGTCTCCTGAGCGCTACCTGCGCTGCCATCACCCTCTGCCTCTCCACCACCAACAGGCAGTTGGCACACTGACAGTCCCTCCAGCGACAGAAGCGCTTGTGACCTTTCAGACACGACACCACGCCATGGTTCCTGCACCGGGCACATTTCGGGGTCCGGCTCAGCTTCCTCTGATCCCCGTCGGCTCCCTGCTGTTTCTTCTCGGCCTCGAGTGACCCATCTTGCCCGGGGCCTGACACAGCCTGCGGGGAGCTGGCTAGCTCTTCGTCCTCCACTTCCAAACTCTCCACGTCTATTTCCAGCTCGATCCCGCGCTGGTCAGTGGTTTGCATTCCGAACTCTGAGCCGTGGAAACCACCCCGACAATAGCAGTGAGATTGTTTTGCTCTCGGTCCGTTTACAGTTTACATGTGCCAGTGTAAAACTCCTGAAACTGGCGACCTTCGATCTGAGGGCTGCTGCAAAACATAAAGCGAGATAGAATTTCAATTGCAACAGATTCAGAGATTCCATTAGTGCAAGGACTAGCCAATTGTCAGTATTTGACGTCGTTATCTGAACTACGGGCAAAATAAACCCCACCGACATTGAAGCGTTTCAAATCACTTTCTTTCCTGGAATTGAATTTTGTTTCCTCAGTTTTCTTTAAACGTGCTCGCCAATTTTTTTTTGTTTTACCTGCGCCGACATTCGCTGCGCGTTTACAAAGTGCGGTATAATTATTACCGAACAGACAGAGTCTCTACACCCGAAATGTTTAACACCCGAAATGTTAACTCCGGCTCTCTCTGCAGATGCTGCCAGACCGGCTGAGCTTCGCCAGCAATTGCTGCGCGTGTTTCCCATTTCCAGCACCCGCGATTCTTCGCTTTTACTTCAGCTTTAGCAACCGTAGCGGATAATTTGCAATATCTGCAGTGCACGCTCGGTTAAAATAAAACCAAGAACCGCTGATGCTGGAAATCTGAAACAAAAACAGAAGTTGCTGGAGGAACTCAACAGGTCCGGCAGGGTCTTGTACTGAAGGTGTGAGGGTCACTGGAGCCGAAAGGTTCATTCTGTGTTTTCTCTCTTCACTGACCCTGCCGAGTTTCTCCGGTATTTTTGATGCAGATTTATCTTACCTATATCATCTTGTCCAAACCACAGAGCACTTTAACCTGCAAGTCATTTGTACTGACCTTGCGTCTAAAGTTTAGTAGCAGCAGCGGGGGCACGGTGAGCTAATGTGTGCTGAGGGAGATTTGGTCGGCTCTTGTCCCTGGGCTCGGCTCCTTTTAGAGGAGACCGAATGGATCGTCAATTACCTGCTTGTTAATATCATCGCGGGGTCAAAGGCCACGTTCTCTCTGATTGGTCGCCTCTAAAGGGATCTAGGCGCTGACTGGTTGGGCTTTGCTTCCGGGACCTGGGGGGAAAGTCAATCTCCGCGGCCCTGGTTTTCAGTGTAGAGTAATTTAAATATGCAGGGGGAACACACACACATACACTCGCACTGTACATACACATACAGTATAGGGCTGCAATGGAATGAAATGATTTGCCAATGTGGTTTTAGGCAATCACAAAAGTGAACGAGGCACTTTAGGGAAAAGTCAACATGAAGTATCAGAAGTTCCAGGAAAAAAACGATACGAAAGGATGAAGGTGTCCAGTTACTTCTATAAACGTTGCGCATTTTTTTAAAAAAAATCTTGCACGTTCCCTATTTTATCGAGTTCAACAATGATTATGTTCTTGCTAACTAATGAAGGGACTGATCAAGGGTTGCTCCTGTCCAATCAATCCCGGTTCGATTGTCGACACCGATTCATTTAAGGCAATAGTTCTTCTTTAAGATTAGGACAGGTTTATTAGGCTGAGTGCTGTCTCTGAGTTAGAAGGATTAGGATAATGGCATATGTAAATACAATAATATTGTTCAACAAAAAAATGAAGACTTTTGTTTATGTAACCATGTGTAATCTATTTAAACGTAACATTTCAATTTTGAAATAATTTGTATTTGAGAAAGTTTGCCAAGATAGTTGACAACAAACATGAATTTATGTTTTTAAGTTTCTCGCCGATTCCTGAACGATAACTACAGTATAAGTGCACACTGCAGCATATACATAAAGCACATAAAGTTGTGTGGGGTGAAACAACAGTATTTGAAACCTAGATACATTGCAAATGTATTGTCGAAGCAAACAATTGATTTACCTTCGTGTCTCATTACAGAATGTTGTGCATAAGGTCATTTAAGCGAGTCGTGAATTAAAAGTAATGACGTTAAGGTTTAATTATGTTAAAGTTCAGGACTTCATATTTTACGATTGAGAACGTGTTTTCCAATGACAGTAAACCAGGAAAGCTTATGTATAAAATAAAACGCAAGGGCATGTATAAGTCCCCATTACATTAACGATCAACGTTTCAGCGAAACAGACTATCAGAAGAGACTGGCGTTTTGTTTTAGTTCACAATCCGAAAAGGCCAGATTTCAGAAGCCGCCTCCTATTGAACCGGAGGACAGTAAGAACTGGTCAGATCCGAAGGGAAAGATAAACACAATATGCGCAGAGGCAAAGTGAGTACTGTGTGTATTCAAATACAAAGGGAAAAAACGAACCAGATGCAAATTAGGATTTGCATCGCAATCAATGGATTGTTTCAGTTTCCCACTTAAACCTACCGACAACGTTTGAAAGCGCCTCCAGGCCAGTGAACAAGTAGCTATTTTCTGGGGATTTTTTGGGGGGAAGACCTAGCATCAACAGCAAATTGGCCAGAATCGTGGACAATGCTTTGGGGGAAAATAGATGAATATCTTGTTTTAATCTCGAGAATGTAATTTTAAATCTGCGTTAATAATAGAGGAACGACGAAGACCCGTTCCTGACGCAGCAGACACAAAGTTTGCAAACAGCTATTTGATTGGGCTCGACATTGCTTTTTTTTTAACAATGGCCTGGACTGAAATTGTGATTAAATATTTTTGTACAGGTATACAATCATGAAATACAAACAAACGGTATTAACATGCTAATAGACATCTGAACGGTTAACTGCGAGGTGGAATAAGCGTTGTGATAGGTGGAGAGCTGCGCGGACAATTTCCAAATAATTAGCTAACACGTGTTTTTCAAGAGAAAAAGGAGTTATTAACAAAATAAAGAGAAGACTTGCATGAAAAAGATAATTGTCAAATTCGGCTCACATTGGTCGTTGATCAATTATGTGACTGTAGTTATTCATCGACTTTTTTGATTCCGACCCGACAGGTTGTGGTTCTGTGCTCCATCTGGCAAGTTTTAGACTGAGTCTCCCTGAGACCATTAGCCAAGAAATTATCAAACAACCACTCGTTGTGGCATTTCTTTAAAAAAGATCTAGATAGTGAAATTTGCAAATATTGATTTGGGAAGTGGGTATCATTAACTAATTAGTTATATCACTATATTCCGCACTCTTTCCTATATCATACTGTACCACTTGTCTATCGAGGATTTTTTAGGGAATGTAAAAGCCTCACTTAATTTTGAGAAATTGCTGATGACTGATAACATACTAGTTTTCCGGAATGCATTAAGAACTGCAACATATCGGCAGTTCCCGTTAGACTTTCGTTATGTTCATTCAACTAAACAGTAAGGTTCGATAACGTTGGTTCCAACGCAGCCAAAGTTATCCAAAAACGAAGCCGCCAAACATTAAATATGTATCAGCCTCTAATGACACACTGAGCCATCTCCTGCTGAGCCCCTGGGAAATGTATTTTGAGAAATAAAAAAAGCAATTCTCAAGAGGTTTGAAAGTTACTTTGAAGGGGGTTTCGGGTATTTCAATACAGGAGGCTGGCTGATCACTGATATCCTACCGTGTGTCAGAAAATTCTATGAAATGTAAGCTAACAGTGCTTGCACAAGATGTGAAAATGATGAATTGTATCGATAGTGGAACAGAGGGAGCGTCTGAATATGAGGCTAGTTGCAGTTTTGGGTGGAATAATGATGCGGGTGTTCACGCATTCTGCCTGGTCTTTGTCTTCTCAAAATTTCATGCATTTTTCATAACAAATCGCATTTACAACAAAAACGTAACGTGGAGTTAAAGCAGGTCTTTAGAATTTATCCAGACACGGTATTAAGGACATGTCAAACGATGTGACTGGTTTCAGTCGAACAATGATTTAACGGAACATCAAAAATGCCATCTTGAAAGACCTTCTCCATTCTTTTGCTACTGTTTGACTCACGGGCATGACTAGAAAGTAAATACCGTAGGAATTCGCCTTTTTACCCCCGGGATTTGACTTAAAAGCCAGAAGCATGACCGAGGACTTGTTACGTGGAAGAACAGAAGTCCTTTCGTGTAAGCCGATACCAAATAACGAAGCTGAGCATTTCGAGTCACAATCTAGAGGTACAAAACTCCTTCAAGAGTCTGTTACAACGGCCAGGTGAATTAAAATATATCGGCCAAATACAATAAGTCAAGATTCAAACGATTGCTTTTGCACTTAAGGCCAAACTATACTTAAAATCTAAATATGTTTTCGACTGAATGAACAGGAAAATAGAGTGATTATAAGCTCTGGCAAATTTTATATCCCCATGGCTAATATATTTTCCCTTAACCTTTCCCTTTTATAACGCTGACATTACCTTCACACTAATTATTAGCCGAAGTTTTAATTGTTGTATTTCTTCTATGAATCGCAGGGTGGTTACAGATGGAAGGCGGCTATTCTGCCCGTCGGCCGTACTCCTGCAGTGTCTGTACAAGTGTCGTAGGAGCAAATTACTGCAGATACTAGAATCTGCACTGAAAACAAAAAATGCTGGAGATCACAGACGGTCAGGCAGCATCCATGGAGAGGGAGCAATCTAACGTTTCGTTTGTAGATTTTTTTAGCTCTCTACAAGAGCCACTCAGCTAGTCCTACTCCCCCACCGTTCCCATAGAGGCGTATTCGTTCGTTTTCTATCTTCGGGCACTTATCCAGTTCCCCGTCAAAAACCCAATTGGATCGGCATTCAGCATACTTCAAGACAGTGCATTCCAGATGCTAACCAGTCTTTGCAAAACCTTTTTCCTCATGTCCTTCTAATTCCACCAATAGTTTATCACTGTCTAATATGCTTAAACGCCACATTTTAAAAAAAATCTATTAAATATCCTCTCAATCTTTTCTTTCTCGAGAACAACTCCAAGTGTTTTTTTTCCAATCTATTTACATAAACGAATGCCTGGAGTCTTTTTTCGATATGTTTTCTACGCCATCCTCACATCCTGCCTCAAGAACGGCCATAGGAATTGATACAAACTCCAGTTAAGGCTAAATGAGTTTTATTTTCTAAAGGCATCACAACTCTTTTGGCTTTGTATTTTATTCCTCTCTTTTATAAAGCCAGAATTGAATATATTCTACTTTTTAAAATCTGTTATCTGTGTCTTCTTATCCTAAATGCAATTTTCGTACCTTTGGTGCATCTTTGGGTGAATTCCATCCGCCCGCCTTCATTCCTGCTCAGTGCAGTCACAGTCCAGGGAAGTTTAAGGCGGCCTGGAGCTGAAATGGGCGGGAAAGCGGTGACGATGGCCGGAATGGCCGCTGGAATTGTGGCTCGCAGGTGCAAGGACTGTCCTCCTCGCTCCAGCTCAAATTTATGAGCACAGTTACCCCAAGCTCACGAAACTGCTACCCTGGGTACGATTTACAAATGAAGAATGCTTTGATCATCTCTGCTCACCGCTTTTCAGTACAAACTGCATCGCCAAACTGCGGTCAGCACGCAATCTTGTTTTTTTTTGCGCTAGAGTTTACGATCTAACCTGAAACAAATTGTTGAACAACTGTCCCTCAGGTAAAGGGCCAGGAAATCAATCATTTATAGATTCTCAGAGTAACAGGTAATCTTGAAGCAAAGTCTTAGAGCTAGACAAAAGTGCAATGTTTAGCGAGAGGTAAATTTATATTTCTTACAATGGCTTTTTTAAATTCTGCATGTTGCTATAAATAGATCCCTCGTCACGTTATTTCCCTGATGTCGAAGTCTACTTTTATGATTAAGTAACAGATGCTACAGTGAACGTTGTTCAGATATAGAGGAGGTTTTGTTGAAATATTTAGATGAATTGTCATTGCTGATTCTACACTGAGCCGCATCTCTTCATTGACTAAATTGGCCAACAAGATTGTGCCAAACTCATAAACAATTACGGGATTGGAATTGTATTTGCCAATCCTTTCGATTTTACCAAAGTCTGTGCATTTACGGAGTGAAGTCAAACAAAGAATTTTGTATTTTCAATGATACAAAGTGTAATTTAGGTAATCCACGATTATTTTATGGTCATACGTTATGGGGGTGGGATGGTAAAAGTGGACTTTCACTAAATGTAACAACTATATTTGCAAAACTTTTCCCTTAAATTCGCACCACTTTAGCACTATCATTCACGTAATGTACTTGAGTGCTTTGCTGCATTATGGGATAAAGCCGAAGTAAAACGAAAACGTAAAACCTGATTACAAATTCCATGAATATCTAGGACAAGACCGCTTTTAGGATATTGTGAGCAGTTTAGGGCCCCTTATCTTACGAAGGTTGTGCTGGCGTTGGAGGGGGTCCTGAGGAGATTCCCTACAATAACCCAAAGGATAATAGACTAGTCGTACGAGGAGCGGTTGAGGGTTCTGGAGCTGCACTCGATGGGACTTTAGAAGGATGAGGGAGGAGTCTGATTGAAATTTACAGAATACTGAGAGGCCTAGATTGAATGCAGTGGAGAAGATGTTTCCATCAGTAGCAGAGACTAGGACCTGAGAGTACAGCCTCAGAGTGAAGGGACGATCCTTTAGGACTGAGATGAGGTGGAATTTCCTCAGTGACCCTGTGGAACCCATTGCCGCCCAAGGCTGTGGAGACCAAATCAATGAGTTTGAGGTAGAGATAGATAGGTTCTTGATTGGTAAGGGGATCAAGGCTTACGGGGAGAAGGCAGGACAATGAGTTTGAGAAACATAACAGCTATGATTTGGGGGAGGCGATGGCCTAGTGGTATTGTCGCTGGACTGTTAATTCAGAGACCCAGATAATGTTCTGGCGACCTGGGTTCGAATCCTGGCATAGCAGATGGCGAAATTCAATAAATATCTGGAACGAAGAGTCTAATACTGACTGCGAAACCATTGTTAATTGTTGGGGGCAATGCATCTGGTTCACTAATATCCTTTAGGGAAGGAAACTGCCATCCTTACCTGGTCTGCCCTACATGTGACTCCAAACCCACAGCAATGTGGGTGACTTTTAACTGCCCTCTGGGTAATTAGGGATGGGCAATAAATGCTGCCTGGTCAGTGAAGCCCTCATCCAATGAATAAAGAAAATGGAATGATGGGCCAAATTGTCTAATTCTGCTCCCATATCTCACGGTTTTATGGAATATAACTAGCTGAAGCTACACGATCATCAGATTTTTTTAAAAAATCCCTAAATTTTTAAACATCATTTCCTTGTGATGTGAGTAGTTCTCCTGCTTTGGGAGAAATCATTCACTGGCTTGCTATGGGGAGAATAAGTTAATTCATTGGCAAGGAGTTACTTGCTGTGTCGGGAGGGATTTTACACTGTTGAAATAATCGAGTAGTCGCTTTTTTGAAAATAAGTTTAAAGTATACTCCGTCCTATAATTAAATGGTGTTGCTAGTTAAAGTTTTCCCTCCCTATTGTTATTTTTAAAGTTAAGTTCACAAGGCAACAATTGAGGATTAGAAATCGAAACGAGACAGGAAATGCTCAAGAAATGAAGCACAGGGCCTTTGCATTCCAGACCAAGCAGCAATATCTTTTCTTTACAGATGGAAATGTTTTCATTTAAGTATTCTTGTCTGTATCAAATATACAGGATGAAGTCATCAGTTTCCATCTTAACTCTTTCGGACCGGCTCTACAGCTCGAAACTGTGTCCATAATGTCGCAGATGTTTTTTTCATTTTCGAGTTCAATGCCCTCGGAGCACAGGAAGGTCGGCTTGCAGTTATGGTAGTGCAGCGCCGGGGGGCGCAGTGCTCCAAGTAATGGTAAAGCAACACAGAAGATGGAAATGTGAACACATGCTGGATTAAACAAGGAGTTAGCAACTGGACGTTAAACCCAGCGTTTTCAGTAGGTGTTGTATAAAGTTATGTAATAATCATTCCGCTTCACTTCCTTGTACCCTGTATTGAAACTGAGGAAATCACAACTTTTAAAGCCCAATCATTAATGCAGTGCAAAGCTTTGAGATATTTTCTAATCGCCCTCCTCAGGGATGTCATCACACACTTCTTGAAAAGGTGGGACTAGATTTGAACCCAGGCCTCCTGGTCCAGAGGTAGTGCGACTACCACTGCACCACATCAGCTCCGCATCCCCATCCCCACCCCCAACCCGAAGCTTTGACACAATCTAAGAATAAGGGATAAGACAATTGGGACTGAGATAAGGAAGAATTTCTTCACTAAGACAGTAGTGAACCTGTGGAATTCCCTCCCATAGAAGGCTGCTGAGCCAGTTCGTTAGATATATTCAAGAGGGAGCTGGACATGGCCCTTGCGACCCAAAGGGATCGAAGGGTATGCAGATAAAACAAGAATGGGATACTGAGATTGCATGATCAGCCATAATCGTATTGAGTGGTGGCGCAGGCTGGATGGACTGAATGGCCCACTCCTGCACCTATTTTTATGTTTCTTGGATGCCAACAATAATGGCTGTCCTGTGTATAACGTTCAGTACATACTTTCTTAACTGAAAATGTATAATTTGGCATAAAATAATTGATAAAGCAGTCAGCTATTCACCATAAGCACATTTCACGACATAATGGTGGAGATGTGTTACCTCAAATTTTAATTCAACATTGCACAGTTCACTCACTAATGCTGGATATATCTTGTGCTGATGAAATAGTTTGAGATAAAAACAGATATTGCTGGAGAAACTCAGCACGTGTAGTAACATAGATTTTGTCATGACTGAAACATACAATGTCTGTTGAACAGCAATGGACACTAATGACAGAGTTCACGTAAATTATAACTTAGTGATCGTCACTTCGTCTCCAGCTTTGTTTTTGAGATTTAAAGTTTTTTTTAATAAGTCCCTTGCGGCAGATTTCCTCCCAATTTACCCGGGGTTTTTCTAACCCACCATTCGCATTAATGTTACAATCTGTTTTTCCTATAAACGCTTCCTATAAACAAAATTGCATTAAAAAAAGATTGTGACAGTCTTCGAAAATAGTGAAAAACAATGTTAGACGCGAAGACTCACTTAGCAGTTGTAGGTTGGAGAAATTAAAGACTGCGTGGATAAAGATAAACTATTTCCACAGGTTGGGGAAACTAGAACTAGGGGTATAGTATGAGAATGAGGGCCAGGCCGTTCAGGAGAGACGTTAGGAAGCGCGCGTATACACAAAGGTTGGGAGAGATTTGGAGCTCTACTACAAACAGTGGTGTATGCTGGATCAGTTAAGTTTAAATCTGAGATAGATTTTATTTGAAAAAAGAAGCCAAACGAACTGCGGATGCTGTAAATCAGGAACAAAAACAAAGTCGCTGGAAAAGCTCAGCAGGTCTGGCAGCATCTGTGAAGAGAAAATGTTTCGGGTACGTTGACTCTGCCTCAGTTCGGACCCGAAAAGTTAACATAGATTTTTTTTTGTTGTTAAGCAAAGTTATTAAAGGATATGGGCCAAAGGCAGGTATATGGAGTTAGGTCTCAGATTAGTCATGATCTTATTGAATGGTGGAACAGGCTAGAGGGGATGAATGGCCTGTTCCTGTTACTGTGTTCCTGTACACATCGAGGTTAAATTCAGTCGGTTTCCCGCAAGGGTCTGGATCAAGAAAAGAGATCAATGAGAGTGACAACAGCTGAAGATCTGAACTCCCAGCTTCAGCACATTGCAGGGCATTTCAAGCGACGCGTTAACCAAACAAAAACCATAAGCTTTTATTCTCGGTGCCGGTCGTTTCTGGATGGAGCGCAAGGTAAACCGAGAAGGTCATTTTGTTGGGAACTGCAGCATTCTCCGGCTCGCTGTTATCTTGTTTAACATGAGATACACGATAGATTGGGAGCACGAAAGGAACTCAGTGTCTGGGCTGTCAGGCCGTTCGTTCCACACTGCATGTTCCTCAGTGGCGTTTATTCTCAGTCACTGATCAATGGACTGATATTTCAGGCTGTTCAAATTGAATAGACAATGATTAATTCATCTCAAGTACCATTCTATCATAAATGATGGGAAACTGCCTGGGAATGTAGATTTAATATAGGGAAATAAATCCGTTAGAAGACGGTTATCAGGGTCATGCGATACACAAATCTGAAAATCACTCATAAGAGCATTCCGATGCTAATTTTTTTTTCAAAAAGAGCGGACCCATCGAGAACCAGAAACCGAGAGTCCTCTGTGTTCCTAAAATTGCCTAAAAGTTCCTAAACGGATCCCAGGTTAGGTTTTAAACGAGTAAACTCAGAAAACCCCAATTCTGGCACTTGTTCAGCTTTGCGTTTATGTTTCCAGGAGGGAAGAACCTTTGCTGTATTCGTCATAAAGCCCAACCATTTCCGACTAAAACGCATCTTGCTCAGTAGGACCAGCAGCATCTCTGGAGAAAAATCAGAGTTAATGTTTAGGGTCCAGGAACCCTCCTTCGAAACTATGATTTCTCTCCACAGATACTGCCAGACCTGCTTTTCCAGCAATTTATGTTTTTTTTTCTGATTTCCAGCATCCTCAGTTGTTTCATTTTTATTTAGAATTTGATGATACCTAGAATATAATTGCTACTTCTGGGAAACTCAGTCGAATCAACCAGCAATGTTTGAATTTCAAGAGTTTTTGTCGGCACTTGTTTGTTACGCATTTGGTAGAATAATGTCACACAAAATGCGACCACTCGACCCACCCTATCCGTGTTGGATCTTCAAATACACGCGCCTTTTGTCCAAACCTTTCCCCTTTGGGCATCTAACCATTTCCCCATTGATTTTTTTTTCTAATCTTCTTCAAATACCGTTCAGGCAGCGCAGAACATTACAGTCAGCAGCTTCAAATAATTTCTCCCTCTTCTCCCTCGGTGGTTCATCATCACACGTGAGCGTTCTCCATTTACTCCGAATTCCTTCGACGATGAATACTGCGCTCTCTATTTTGTTACCTGCAAATGTTGGGAGGGGTTTGGTTCATTTCAAACATTTGGATCGAAAGTCCTGTCGTACCTTAGAGACTGGAACTTAAGGGTTGATTATCACAGGCAGTCATGACAAGTTGCAACAGCTGATCAACATTTACTGATGAATTGTGAAGTTAGTACACACAGCGCGCAGTTCATCCAAGTCACACTGTATTTACTCTAGTTATCTAGTAAAGCAAGACAAAAGAATGTGTGTAATTGAGTCCCTGACATTGTGTTTTCATGGACTCTGGAAGAAGCCCAGGGCTGGAACTGGAACCAAGAGAAAACATGGTTTGAGCCTGTGATCTTTAACTCTGTACCTCTCATTCCCATCACCCAATTTTACAGGAGCAAGATTTAATAGAAATATTGCCAGCTGGAAGTCAAAGACGATATTTCCTTTCACTGGTTACAAATATGAAAGCGCCACCAGTCTGAGGACTTTACATTGAGTTAGATTACATATTTTACTTCAATACAAGTTTCTGGTCATCAAAATTGCATTTATTCTGCTAAATCTGAAGTGTTTTTGGCATTTACCCAGCATCATTTCTCTGTCAGTTCTGGACCTGCCTCAGGAGTTGGGCAGTTTGCTCATGTTAGGTTGGCGCATGTAAAATTGAAATCTGTGTGAAGCTGAATTTAAAATGGCTTGGTTAAAGACATAATTTCCACAGGTACAGCCCCAGAGCGTATTAAAGCACATTACCTGAAAATAAGTTTTTGAAGTGTAATATAGGAATCCTAATATAGGAAATGGAGCATATGACAAATTTGTCTAGAATTGTGCTAACATGTTCCCAGAAATGTTTGTGCTTGGATTAGAATGAGACTTGAATCCACAGCTTTCTGACTCTGAGGCAGGAGTATTAGCTTTGAGCCAAGGTTCACTGGGGAAGTAGATACAGAAGAACATAGCAGGAGTAGGCTATTCAGTTCCTCAAGCTTGTTCCACCATTCAATGTGATCATGGCTGATCTATGGTCTAACTCCATATACCTGCCTTTGGCCCATATACCTCAATACCTGTGCTTAACAAAAAAAATTATCTTCTTCACATTTAAAATTAACAATTAATCCAGCATCATCTGCCATTTGTGGAAGAGTTCCAAACCTCTCGGGGATGGGGAGGGGGGTGAATGGAGTTGTTGGGTGAGTTTAAAAGGAGATGTGTGATGTAAGTTTTTCACACAAAGGTTGGTGAGTGCCTGGAACATGCTGCCAGAGGAGGTGTGGAAGCACACAACAGCAGCATTCAAGAAGCACCTGGATGAATACGTGAATAAGAAGGGAATAGAGGGATATGGATTCTGTAAGTGAAGACCGTTTTAGTATGGAAGGGTAAAATATGTCAGTGCAGGTTTGGAGGGCTGAAGGGCCTGTTCCTGTACTATATTGTTCTTTGTTCTCTATCACCCTTTGCTTCCAAACATCTCTCCTGAACAGATTGGCCCTATACACAATTTCAGTACAATTATCTCAACTTCCTCCATAACATCAGCAAAAACGTGGAGAATCAACACAAATAGCTTAGGAATTTGTGGTTATCTACACACGATAATGAGAATAGACTGTGAAAACACCTACAATAATGTTCAGTGTGGTTTGGTGAACTAGCTTACTCAGTCACTATTAACTCACTACAGAACCTTCTTAATTCTAACTAATTTCTCCTTCACGGATTCACATTAAAGTCTTATGGATGGATGGCTAGACCTCTGCCATACTGAGCATTTCTGCAGAAAGGTCTATATTCACCCTTCTCAACAAGGAAAACGTTAGTCTGTCTGAATTTCAGACTTGGGTAGTTTTCCTTTGATATTTGGGTGGGAGATCAGCAGAACATAAAGGGGAGAGGAAAGAAAATAAAAATTTCAATTTCTTCAGTCTTTCCATCTTTTCCTCAGATTTGATGAAAAATCAACGAGACCTGCCTTATTTGCTGTTTGTGATATGTGTGGTGTTTGATCAGTCTGTTACTTTTATTTGCCTCGTGTTAACTTGTGATGTTAGATTACAAGATATTTGTATACAAGTTTAATTCCTGTTCTAACTGTATTGTAAAGTTTCTGGTTATTCATTCAAAACTATGGAATTTTGTGGCTTTATTCACAAATACACCTGGGATCACACACTTCATCAAACATTTTAAAAAGTTACTGGTCCCTAGCCAAGTTGTAACATAACATAAATTACTGAACTATGAAGACTTGAAAAGTGAATTTTGGGAAGGCTTGGAAAGGATGAGGGAACTCAGGGAAGTGCATTATAGACACATAAGCATATAACATACATCCATCATACTTAGCGTCTCACAAAATCCTGTACATCATTTCAACCAAATTAATCTGCTGAAAAGGCAAGAAAATTAAATCATTAGATTTTGTATTGACAATTCTATAGCTCCAAATGGTCTCCCTAAAAAATCAAGGATCACAGCAATAGAGAGTCAATACAAGTATTAAAGTACATGGCAATAGCTACCAGAGATAATAAACTATCAGGAGCAAGACAGGTACACAGGGTGCTAATGTCATTACAATCAATTGATTTCAGTCAAGTTTGAAAATCACACAACACCAGGTTATACTTCAACAGGTTTATTTGAAGACATAAGCTTTCAGAATCTCGCTTCTTCTTCGGGTGTTAGTGAGAGAGGTCGCATCAGACACAGAATTTATAAGCAAAAGATCAAAGGGTCATAAAATCGATGTGGTGTTGGACAAACCTAAAATGGCTGTTAAATCTTTAATCAGTAAGAAAGGATTAATGTGCAAATCCCAGAATTTTTTTCAAATCACTGCCCCAAGATAACTAAAGGTTTTATTGGTATACCAGAGGTGACAATGCATTTTAAATATGAGGTCTTGTTGAGAATCTGGGTGTGTATTAACTTGGAGTCAGACTGGTTTTATTTTCAAAGTAGGAATTCATAAAATGCCACATCGACTGTCCACAAATTGTGTGTTTTGGAACAAAATAGAATATCCCTGCAATTACAAATCTGCAAATGCAAATTCACCCAATAGATTTGTGTGTGTGTGTGTGTGTGTGTGTGTGTGTGTGTGTGTGTGTGTGTGT
>JAHRHZ010000270.1:3617862-3630682 GCA_024137785.1 Ginglymostoma cirratum | reverse complement strand
TGTGTGTGTGTGTGTGTGTGTGTGTGTGTGTGTGTAGTGCGGTGGGGACATGAACCCAAGATCCCGGTTGGGGCCATCCTCATGGGGACCGAACCTAGTTACCAGCCGGCGATTCTGCATTGTTGTGTATCCCAAAGTCTGCCTGAGAGGGCATTTTCCTGAGGATCCAAATCATGAAGCAAGGTACACCCTGCCTTATGTGAGGATGGGGAGACAATAGCTCAAGATAACAGTTAAATGAGGTTACACAGTCACTCGAATAAAAGCAAAATATTGTGGATTTGGAAATCTGAAATAAATACAAAACATTCCTCCACCATTTCCACCACCTCCAGCAAGATGCCTCCACAAAACATATTATCCCCTCCCCTGCACTGTCAGCATTCCACATGGCCTGTTCCCTCCATGATACCCTAGTCCATTCTTCCATCTCTCCTAATGCTTCCTCACTTCCCCATGGCATCTTCCCACGCAACCGCAAAATGTAACACTTTTCTATTCACCTTCTCCCTGTCACTCTCTGAGGCCCCAAACAGACCTTCTAGGGGAACCAGAGTTTCAATCTAGTCGACTACGTTCGCTGCTCACAATGTGATCTCCTTTACATTGACGAGCCCAAATGCAGACTTGGTGATCACTTTGTGGAATATCTCTGTTCTATCTGTAGGAATGACCCTGACCTCCCAGCTGTTTGCCTTTTGCTCTCATGGTAACATTTTTGCCCTGGGCTTGCTGCAGTGTTCCAATGAAGCACAATAGAAGCTTGAGGAACAACATCTTATTTTCCACTGAGGCTCTTTACAGACCTGAGGTCTCAATATCAAAATCCATAACTTCAGAGGCATTATGTCTGCTCTCCATTTTTCTTACACTCTCTCTTCCACACCCCCCATAGCCATGTTGAATTTGTGTCTTGATTACTTTACACTTTATAGAAATGATCCAATTCTTTCTCCTTCACACCTTAATTTACACCATTTTTACATTTGTTTTTCCCCACTATTAAGAACCCCTTTGCTTTTTGCACTGGACCTCTATACCATCTATCCTCTTGATCATCCTCTACAAAATGCGTTAATAAAACTTGTTTTACAACACCTTTCAGCTCTGAAAAACAGTCATACCAGACTCGAAACGTTAACTCTACTTCTCTTTGCAGAAGATGCCAGACGTGCTGAATTTCTCCAGCATTCTCTGTGTTTGTTTTTTTAAAAATCACCATAAGGTTAGAACAGTCTACACAGTAAAATTCAGGCAACATGTTCCATGTACTTTTGTGATCTGCAAGAACCCTGCGTATCCAGCCATGACTGACTGACTGAATAAATGTACATAAACTTTCTATCAAGAAAGTATAGAATCATGCAATCCAGAAAAGACCCTTCAGCCCATCGAGTCTGTACCACCAAAAATGCACTACCCTCATCCCAATTTTCCATACTAGGCCCATAGACTTGAATGGTAGGACTGTTCAAAGACAGCGACTGTAGAGAGCTCAGCTGGGCCTGACTGGAGGCTCGACTCTCCTGTGCGTACTAAAGAAACTGTTTGAATTTGAAACTCAGCAGGCAGTGTTGAGGTCTTTACTCAATTTGCACTTCACAACTAGCACAGTTTTACCTTTCAGAAATGACTCCATCACAAGTGGTCAGTCGTATTTGGCCACAATAGCTATAGTTGAGTCAAGTGCAGATATTTGCAGTTCATTACCACACGACATTTATCAGGATGAAGTCCCTCTCCACATTGAGAGTACCCTTTATTGCATTGCCTGGCACTACC
This sequence comes from Ginglymostoma cirratum, assembly GCA_024137785.1. Classification (NCBI taxonomy): domain Eukaryota; kingdom Metazoa; phylum Chordata; class Chondrichthyes; order Orectolobiformes; family Ginglymostomatidae; genus Ginglymostoma; species Ginglymostoma cirratum. The sequence continues at coordinate 3,628,900 of JAHRHZ010000270.1, read as the reverse complement.
ACTGTGTTAAATGGGACAGATTGAGCAGCACAAAACTGGGTATCCATGTGGCGCTCTTGGCCATTAATCATCAATCACAATTTGAAACCTCATGGCCCATCATATCCTTCACTCTATTATTACTATGAAGCAGTTGAGGGTGCTGCAGGGCACGCCAGGGCTGTTGCAGGCATAACTAAAATTGAGGTGTAGACCCGATAAAGATACAGCATAGGTCTATCTGCAAGCCACCAAGCAGAAGCAGCATGTAATAGACAGAGCTACGTGGTCCTACAAGCAATGCATCAGATGTAAGATCCACAGTCCTGCCACAGCTAGTGATGAATGTTGGTAGGCAAATAACTCATTTGGAAGTGGAGACTCCGCAAACATCCCTATCCTTAGTGACAAAGGAATGCAACACAACAATGCAAAACACAACATTGATGCATTTAGCACCAGTGTCATACCAGGAGTAGCAGGTGGTTGATGCATCATGGTCTTCTCCTGAGGTCTCTAGCATCATCCAATCTTCAGCCAGTTTGACTTACAGCATCTGTTATCAATGTACTGAGAACTGGAAAGCCTATGGGCCCTGACAACATTCTAGCGATTACTCTTGGTTAATTTGATTCCCATACTTAAGATGTGCTTCCAGAACTGGTTACGTCACTAATCATTCTACTCTAATACAGCTGTAGTATCTGGGTGGTATTGTAGAAACTTGCCCAGGTATGTTTTGTCCACATAAAACAAGACAAACCAAACCTGTACAATTACTGCCCGTATCAGTCTACTTTTAATTATGAGCAAAGTGATGGAGGGAGTCATCAACGGTGCTATCAAGTGGAACTTTCACAGTGATAACATGCTCGCTGATGCCAAGTTTGGGTTCCACTCTGGCCACTCAGCTCTTGGTTTCATTACAGCCTTGGTCCAAATATGGCCAAAAGAGCTAACTCTGGAGGTGAGGTGAGAATGACTGTTATTGATATTGAGACAATATTTGATCATGAGTGGCATTAAGGAGCCCTAGCGAAATTAGAGTCAATGTGACTCTGGGGAAGGATTCTATGTTAATTTAGGTCATAATTGACAGAAAGAAATATGGTTGTGGCTGTTTGAGATCAATCCTTTCAGTCCTAGGACTGAAGGAGCTCCGAAAGCGTCCTCCGCTCTAATTATCTTCACTTGATTCATCAATGGCTTTCCTTCAATCTTCAGGGCAGAAGTGGGGATGTTTGCTAATGACCACACAATGTTCATTACCATTCACAACACCTCAGATACTGAGGCCTATGTCCATAAGGAGCAATTATCCCTAACCCCAAACCTAACTGTAACCCTATTGCAGCTCAGGCTTGGGATGTTGAGTGGGAAGTAATATTTGCATCACACAAGTGCCAGAAAGTAGTCATCTCAAACAAAAGAGAATATAACCATTCCTTTGACATTGACATTCAATCATGTTACTACTGCTGAATCCAATCAATCAATATTCTACAGGTTACCATTGACCAGAAACTGAACTACTGCCACCATGTAAACATTGTGGCAACAAAAACAGTTCAGAGGTTAGGAATTCTGCAATGAATAACTTAACTTCTGTCTCCCTCATGTCTATCCACCAGCTACAAGGCACAAGTCAGGGTTCTGAGGGAATACTTGACTAAGCTAGATGAGTATAGTTTCAGCAACTCTCAAGAAACTCACAAATATCTAGGATAAAGCAGTCTGTTCAAGTGGAACCCTTTCTACGACCTTCAACTTTCAGTTCCTTCACCACTGACACTCAGTGGGAACAGTGAGCATCATCTACAAGATGCACAGCAATAGTTCACCAAAGTTCCTTTAAAAGCATCTTCCAAACTCACAATCTCTGCCACCTAGAAAGTAAAGTGCAGCAGGTACAGTGAATCCCATCCTGACCTGAACTATAAACTATTCCTTCACTGTTGCTGTGTCACAACCCTGAAATTCTCTTCCAAACAGCATTGTGTGCGTACCTATACCACCTGAATTGCAATGGTTCATGAAGGCAGCTCACCATCAGTTTCTCATAGGAAACTGGATATTAGCAATGAATTCTGGCCTATCCAACAAGATCCATCTCCCATGAAGGAATAAATAAAAGACCAATTGTTGTGAGCGATCTCAAATATTTTCCAGGAAGAGGAAGTGGCTTAATACTCAAGATTTTGGCAGGGACCAAAGGCTCTAGATTTGGCCTTCCCATGTTGTCAGACAACATTACTCATCATCCAGGAATGGGTGTCAGACAAGTAGCCTAACAAGTTAGAAACAGTGAATGGTCATGGGAAGTAGCGGTGAGTTAGAGTTGGGCATTGTCATTGTAAATGTGAAAATGAAGACTATTTTCAGTTGATGCTGTAGATAAGGAATAAGACAGAGCCAAGGATGGATCGTATGGGGAAGTAAGGTAGGCCTCACAAGAGTGTGAAGGTAAGACCATGCCGGTGATTCACTAGCGATGATTAAATTGATGAGAATGGAAGCAGACAAATGCTGTTTTACTCAACTGACCAATAATGCAGAGAGGTTGGAAGATTAGTTCAGTGTCTCAGTTGTAAATCAACAACAGAATGACTGGGTGGCTGTTCGGTGACAAGGATACCTGCTACTCTCATGGTTTATGATGTCCCATTGTAGAATGACCAGTCCTGCTAGGAACACTGTGTTAAAGGATACACAGAGAATTGAGCATCCTGCTGGGATATTCAAAGAATGGTCTGGTGCCCCGACAGGTCCAGGGGTGCTTTCTAGTATTCGCCCAACATCATCTTGGGAATTGTGATAGCATGTTGTGTGCTTCAATTGTTACATCTGGAAAACACTGATGGTTCTAAAGGAAGCTAGAGAGCAAGGAGGTGAGACTGCTGATACTGTGGATTTAGTAGTTGAAGCAAAGGAAAAGCAATGAGTAGTAGACAACTGTGAGTTAGATTTATTCACCATACCATCATCTCTTGTTATTTGGCTTTCTCAGCACAACGATCTGTCACCTCTTGTCAAACCCAGCATGACCAATGTAACCTTTTTTGTTGCCATAGCTAGCCATCACATCATAAGCTTGAACTCCATCATCAGCACATCACCCGCTTCTCAATATCAAAGAAGAAAATCAAATAATAAGCAGATTTTACATCAAATATTCCAATGTGTTATTTCATATTTATCTGTTGTCTTTTAAATGTCTCGCCATGAAATCAATGATAATAAAAAATTGGGAGAGATGTAAAATGGGTTCACTTTGTATCATTGCAATGAAATCAAAATCTATTCCGTCATTATTTCAATTTGAAATAACTGCACAGAAGCCAACACCCCATCTTTTATTTTCATGTTGAGGTGCTGGTGTTGGACTGGAGTGGACAAAGTCAGAAGTCACATGACACCAGGTTATAGTCCAACAGGTTTATTCGAAATCACATCTTTCAGAGCATAGTCCCTTTGTTAGGTGAAGTGAGTGAGAAGCACACAGAACACAGAATTGATGGGCAGAGAGAGATCATACAAATGGTGTGAGTGGATCTTCGAACAGTAAATCACAGGTGATCCAAACTGTTAGACAGTGTGAGTAAAGTGTCAACAGCTGAATGATGAGTGAAGGGATGACCTATAATCTGATTAAATGAGGCAACGAGATAATTACAAAAAAAAACAAAGTGGCACTGGATACAAACCAAATGACTGGAATAACATGATAGGTATGAGTCGCATGCCAAGGGTCTAAGCAAAGTCATAAATGATCCAAAACTGTACAAACTAATTTTAAGGTAGAGAGATTACAACAATTTGTCAGGGTGATGCTGACAAAACAGGACAATAAGGAAGATTTTACAGATACAGGTCAGTGTGGTGGGGTCACATGCAGCACAACATGAACCCAAGATCATGGTTAAGGCCGTCTTTATGCGTTCAGAACTTGGCTATCAGTTTCTGCTCGGTGGGCTATCCTCCAAAAGCTTGTGATTTTAAATAAACCTGTTGGACTATAACCTGGTATCGTGTGACTTTTGACTTCATTTTCACATGCACAGTACATGGGCTCTGACTAGCCAGCTCAAAGCCCATCTCTAGACTGAAGAGACCTTCTGAATCTCCTGTTCATATCTGTCAGCCAGAACTGCCTGATTGGGCCAGGTTGACAACCCCAATCAAGGGTCTCATTGACAATGAGATTTACCTGGTCCTGGTTCCAATCACTACACTACCCAAATGCAGTAGTTTGGATTATCTTGTCAATATCATGGTGGTTAGTAAAAATCAACAGAGAGATTGGATATTTTAATCCTTTACTTCAGTTGACTGTTCAAAGGCAGTTTTGCCTCATGTTATCTCAATGCGAAATACAAACAGGTCCCAAATCTAGCATGGCTGGAAAAGGGAAAGCCATGCTGTTGACACTGATCCAATCTAGCACCAATGTAGTCCATGTTGCTATGGCATCATATTCTTTCAGATGCAGAGCTATAAATAGTGACAGGGTTCCAAATTTACTTTCAACAAATGGCTCACCAAGAATCTCTCACATTGTTACCTTCCAAATGTTTGAAGAATATACAAGCTGATACTTAACCTGTTTGGCCATATGCACACACCTCCCTCACTCATCAAGTACCTGGAGTGGATCTTGAACCTGGAACCTATAGCTCAGGGGCAGGGATGCTACCCATTGTGCCATAAAATATCCTTGATTCCATTTATCTTCAATTATGAAACAAAGTTTGCATCAAAATACACCAAGATTTATTTAACCTTAACCAGACAGTACTATAGATTTACACAGAAGGCATTGGAAATTCAAATCACATTAACAGCTGAAAAGGCAGCAGTAATGAAACTCAGAATTCCTTAAAAATGTTACTTGAGGAAGAAATTTGAGAAGCATTTTAAAATGAATTTACCATATTTCCTTGAATCAAATGAAGAGTATTATTTTCAGCATTTGTAGAGCTTTCCACTTTCATTTCGGTTTCAGTTTTTATAACTTAGCAGCCACCTGTTGCTCTTGATCTTTGGGTATGTATCTAAATATACGGTTTATAAGAACAAATTTAAAAAAACACTCCGTTTAAGGTTTCTTTCAATTCTGACTAATGGGGTTGTAAAAGAAAGATTTCAATGCTGTATCCCCAAGAACTGAATATTGGTTCAGTATGGGTCGGAATTCCCAATTTTTTATGGATACTTTTCATGGATTTACTAATAACATTCAATTATTCAATTTCCTATTTAGCAGTGGCAGCTTGACTCCACTTGATAGCTCTCTTACTTCAGTTGATGAGTTTTATATTTCTTGCTGTTAATTCTGAAGAATGAGAAAACTTGAAATTAAGGTGTGGTTTAGAAAAATGTCTTTAATTCTGTGCTGCTGAACAAATAATGCTGGTGCTGGCTACCTCAACACAAACCAAAATTGATCAATGCAGCAGGAGGGGACAGTGGATTTGTCATCTGCAAATGCTAATGGTATTCATGCCTGACCTTGGTGAAAGATGTCTTTTGTTTATCCTAGCAAAATGGTGCCCAGTACCTAATGTGTAAGAAGGGATAGGGATGTGATATTGAACCTGATAAAGGAGTGGACCAGGGTATCACAGTGGGAATGGTCACTTCAGAATGCTGTCCCAGGCATGGGGAGGGAAGATGTGTTTGTTGTTGGTATCATGGTGGTGGAAATGGCAGAGAATGTTGCTATGAATACAGAGGTTGGAAAGATGGAAAGTGAGATCAAGGGACAGGTAGGATTGAGGGCAGAAGTGCAGGAAATAGGTCGGATACTGTTGAGGCCTTTGTCCGTTACAATTGCTGGAGTTACCCATGTCTGAGGAAAAAGGAAGACACGACAGAAGTGCCAGCAATGGAAGGTAGCATCATCGGAACAGATGTGACAGAGATGGAGAATAGAATAGAGTCTGTTCAGGAGGATGAATGTTAGGAAGTGTAGTCAAAGAATCTGTGCAAGCTGACATGTTTGCTTTTGATATTAGTAGATAGCCCTGGAAATGGAGGCAGAGAAGTCATGGTAGGGAAAGGAAAAGTCAGAGATAGATCAGATAAAAGTGAGATGAGTGTGGAAGATGGGAGCTAATGGAATAATTTTTCAGTTCTTATCGAGAACCTGAAACAGCACTGATACAGTAATCTGTGAACTGGAAAAAGAATTGTTCGATGGACCACATATAGGACTGGTACAACGAATGATCCCCAAACCTCACAAAAAGAAAAGGCATAAAAAGGCCCATGCAGCCTATGGGCCCATAAGCTTTGTTTGGAAGAAATGAGACAAGTTAAAGAAGAAATTATTCAATAAGAACAAGCTGATTCAGAATGAGAAGGTTGGTGGTGGCTGGGGACTGGTTGTATGTCCATTCAAGAAAGCAGCAAGAGCCCTCAGCGCATCCTGCTGGGAACTGAGATTGTGAAATTGGACATCTGTAGTGAAAAGGAGGCAGTTAAGGCCAAGAAACCAAAAGCTGTTGAAATGCTGTAGGGCATCAAATGATTCACAAATGTAGGTAGGAAGTGACCGAAAAAGGGAAGCAGGGAAGAGTCAAGATAAGAAGCAATAGCCTCAAGAGGGTAAGGACAGTCTGAAATGATGGGCAGAATTTTCCTTGCCTACCCAGAACCTTTAGAGTGGCAGGCAATGGAACATAATAGGGCAAGAGGCAGGAGTACAGTTTCCCAATGACAGGTTAAAGTTTTGCTATTAATTTCTCAGAAGTTTCAAGGAACTCAGCTTCTCTGCCCTATCTAGTTTGCGTTCGTTAGCATGTCATGAGTACCCACTGGAGTTATGTTTACAGCACAATCGTGTCAGTAAAAAAAAGAGAAAACAAGCTCACAAACCTGACCATATTATTGTAAAATAGAATAGAATGTCCTTTCATAGAATAGAATATCCTAATGTGAGGCATGTATCAGGCAGGCAAGGCTTCTTTCTTCAAGCTTAATGAGTCAAACTTCTTCAGTTGTTTGGCTACCTCCATAATGAAGCTATTTCTTTGTGTGAACACTGAGGAAGTTAGGGATGAAGCCTGGCTAAGTCAAGCAGCCAGCCATGCCAGCTGATGCCAGCAAACCTGAAAGGGAATGGCCTGAACTCAAAAAGGGGCTTGACCCAAAAGGCCATCAACTGTGCTTGCACCCTTGTCATACGTAAGCCTTTTGCTGAAATGCTATCAGATGTGTATCTTCTGCTAGTAGTGATGCATATCCAGTGAACTGATGCTACATGAGCTGCTAAGTATATTAGCTCCTTGATGTTTTAGTGGAAACCCTGGCAGATGTGTGAGAGTCTGTACCACTGTGGAGCCAGTTGTGGTAGCTACAGTGAAGTGACAAATATTGATTGTACACGGAGCATCTGATGGAGATGCCTGGCACCCAGCCTCCTGTGTGACAGGCCTGTGCAGTGGCAACCTTACTATAACGTTATCTCACACTCAGAGGAGCAAGAAATATTGATTAGACAATTGTACATATCTTGGAGGAGCACAGGAATGTCATTCATGCCGTCATGGAGCTGATCCACCTTCTCATGAGCTGCTCATAGGCACTGACTTCCGTATCCACCTGAGTCCAGGCTGCCTTTAGCAGCCAGGGACTTTCTGTGTGACACTCACCACCTTGATTTCTCTGCTCCCCTCACCCGCTCTAACTCAAGATCAGGTTAGAGGCCAGTGGGAGAGAACCTGGTGGATACAGTGCATTGGAGATGGAGGAAAGGGTTTGTGGAACAGAAAGAGGGCTCCTGTCCAAAGTAATGAGCAGAGGCAAAGGTGACAAATGAAGAAGTAAACATCACGCTGAGCTCAGACTTCACGGAGACAGATAGGTAAAGTGATAAAGCAGACCATTGCTGTGCACAACATCAGAGTGTTATGGGTCAGAGAGTTAATAAATACACAACAAGATGTCTGATTAGAAGAAAGAATGAGGTCAGAGAAAGTAGAATGGGAGGAATAATCTAAAGGGGTGTTAGGTGCTGATGCGTTGTTGGAGTTTGTGTTCTTTGATGCCTGGAAGGAAAAGAAAAAATTTCTTATTAAGATGTTGAGGTGAAGAATGAAGTGGAATTGGGGATAGGGACAGCTTTTTAAGATAGGTGTGTCAGTGCCCATGGAGAAGGATGTTGAGTGCATGCATGCTGTGTGTACATGACCCTGAGTGTGAATCTTAGGATATAGCCAGAACAACAGACCAACGAACATTGAATTATGTGGAGATATCTGTAATCCTGGGTGGATGTGAAACATGGAGCATGAAATTTCAACTAGAATCCACGTAGAGTAAGTCAGAGTCAGAAACAATCAATGAGGAGGGAAGCATGGTGGAAACTGAGTTTTGGTAAACACTACATGGAAATGGAAAGCAATGAAGGTGACCAAGATGAAAGAAATGAAGAGAAGAGGAGAACATCTTCAAAGTAGGCATTCCTGGAAGAAAGCTGGCAGTAAATTGAACAGGGTGTTATCATTGACCAGAAACTCAACTGGACTCACCACATTAACACAGTGGCTACAAGAGCAGGCCAGAAGCTGGGGATACTGCGAAGAGTAACTCATCTGCTGACTCCCCAAAGCCTGTCCACCATCTACAAGGCACAAGTCAGGGATGGGTGCAGACCCAACAACACTCAAGAAGCTTGACACCATCCAGGCTAAAGCTGCCTCCGCTTGATTGGCACCACATCCACAAGCATCCACTCCCTCCACCACTGATGCTCAGTAGCAGCAGTGTGTACCATCTTCAAGATGCACTGCAGAAATTCACCAAAGATCATCAGACAGCACCTTCCAAACCCACAATCATTTCCGTCTCGAAGGACAAGGGCAGCAGATACATGTGAACACCACCACCTCCAAGTTTTCCTTCAAGCCACTCACCATCCTGACTTGGAAATATATCATTGTTCCTTCACTGTCGCTGGGTCAAAATCCCAGAATTCCCTCCCTAATAGCATTGGGGATCAACCTACAGCTGAAGGACTGCAGCAGTTCAAGAAGGTAGCTCACCACCACCTTCTCAAAGGCAACTAAGGATGGGCAAGAAATGCTGCAGCAGGTGGCGATGTCCACATCCCACAAACGAATTCAGAAAAACAGAAAGCAAAGTAGTGTGAATGCTAAGGATCTGAAATGAAAGCCTGAAAGTGCTGGAGAAACTCAATAGGTCTGACATCATCTGTGGTCAGAGAAACAGAGTTAACGTTTCAAATTTGATATGACTCTTCTTCAGAACTGAAGAGAGAGGTGGAAAAGGGATGAGTTTGATACTGTTGAACAGTGTAGGAAGGAGGAAGAAGTGGAATGGAAGGGAAGGTCAGGAGAATGTTAGAGGGTGAGAAAGATTAAAGATGGCAAGTCTCACAGAACAAAAGGAAACAAGCGTGATAATAGCTGTACAGAAGACAGAAATGGCCAAAAAAAAGGCGTGGAACAGGGTAGGGAAAAGGACAAAGTAGGAAAAACAAAATGGAGGAATGTTCAGGTATGTCTGCTTTACATTTGAATTTTGAATTTGAATTTAGGTTAAGTCCTACATTAAATTAGAGTATTCAATTTAGTGAATTAGCTGATTATCTGTAACAATATAATTCCAGTCTAATATAAAAGCATGAATCTGAATTCTGGTTTAATCAGGTAGACATTTTTTAATCTCTGTATTTAAACATAAAAGACTCACAATTGGACCACTAGATGGAGCACTTTGTAATAGCAGAGCAGAATGTATTCAGGAAAAGTATATTTTTGGAAGCATTCTGCTTATTGCTGTTCTTGTAGTTTTCAATCTCAAATACATTTCCGTCTGAAAAGTTACCATGAACTTGCTTTCTAGTGTTTCTTTGCAAGCTCCTAATAGATGGTTCAGTATGTTAGTGACCAAGTTAATGCTTGTTAAAACATAGCGTGACCTTTTCTTTAATCAGTGAATCACAGATTAAACTAAACAGCTTAACACCTGCATATGTACAACTGTTTTATCCACAATGTATGTATTGGAAACACAGACCGGAGCCAGGTTTACAGTTAACTGAGGTACTCAGTAGGCCAAGTGTTAGTAAGCTGAGCAAACTGTCACTCTTCACCTTTTCAAATTCAGTTATAAGATTCTTCCATGATGCACAAAACTTTGAAGGATGATTAAAGACTCTCCATAAGATCCAATTTTTTTAAAATGGGCATACTTTGGTTCATATTCTATTAGCATTTTGAATTTCTAAACACCAAAAAGATCCGAAATAAATCAGCTTGGAAATTTGACCATGTCCTTTTTTTTCTGGTGCTAGATAGCCTCCCACCGTTTCAATACCTCAGTTAGAAAGTGCATTCTCATTACAAGGTGAATGTGCACTGCCCATCACGTTAGTGTAAGTATATAGCCCATGTATCCCAACATGCTGACAACAAAATATTTTATTTACATCAACCTCTTGGGCTTGTAGCTAGGCTCATTTTAAACACTAATGTGTTCCGGTTCATGACTCAGCACCTTTTAAACTTGTACACGGAGTTTTTGGGTTGTGGTTGGATCCTGTTCGGAAATCGACATGCTCCCGAGTCGGAACACCATCACAAAGCAGCTGTTCGTCAGTACGAGGAAATGTTCGGATCTTTAAAATTCCCCACCTGATTTTTGTAAATCAGGATTAACTGAGAGGAGGGACTGTATTCTTACACAAAAATTATACATCATCATTGACAATGCCTCATTTATTTGACGTATGTTCTCGTTGTCTGGGACCTTTGCAGTACACTGGAAGTATGGAATTTGTCTTTGTTCATTCAGGGGATGAGGGTGTCACTGGCTAGGCCAGCGCTTATCGCCCTAACCCTATTTGCCCAGGGGGCGATTAGGAGTTAACCACATTGCTGTGGGTCTGGAGTCACATGCATGCCAGACCAGGTAAACAGGACAGAGATAAAAGGTACTGCAGATGCTGGAGAATCCGAGATAACAAGCATGGGGCTGGATGAACACAGCAGGTCAAGCAGCATCATAGGAGCAGGAAAAAAGTTTTCCTGCTCCT
>JAHRHZ010000270.1:3482340-3617462 GCA_024137785.1 Ginglymostoma cirratum | reverse complement strand
TTTTCCTGCTCCTATGATGCTGCTTGACCTGCTGTGTTCATCCAGCCCCATGCTTGTTATCTCAGGTAAACAGGACAGTTTCCTTCTCGAATTTTGTGATTCAGAAGGGTTTTTTCCCCAACAATCAGCAATGGTTGCATGGTCATCGTTAAACTCAGAACTCCTGATTTGTTCTTGAATTCCAATCTGCCTGACAAGAAACACACCATTTCAGAGTCTCTTAGTTGACAACTGTCCAGGACCTGCCAAGTTCTGGCTCACCATGAAAGTGGTAAGTTGGCTTCACCGTGACTGACGCTTAAACAGCAGCCCAGCAGTGGAGTTGGAGGAATGGTGTGGTAAGTATTTAAATAATTGACCATCTGGGCTTCTATGACATAGATCAGGAGAGACTTCCATCATTCTACAACCAGTAAGTGAGGGTTTGGACATTTCACCCAATATTATCCAAATTAAAGCATTATCACTGAATAAGGGTACCCATTTAATCTCCATCTTCACAAGCCTTTGCTTACAATTGGTTTGATGCAATTGGTCTGAAGAAGGCCCTGGTCTTGTGGTCTTAATGGGTCATCTTCTATCTTAGGTGAGGCAAGTGTTACCAATGTTGCAACTGACTACTGACTATATTTGGAGAACATATTTGGATAATTCTTGAGACGTTTTGCTACAATGGGCGTAAGTGTCATATTGTATAATAATATTTATAATTCCTTGCATTTATTCACAAGTCTGAAGACTGTGCTATGTGAAAAGTGATGGAGGGAAGATTTGATCTAAAAGAGAGACTGTTCCTCATTGACCACACTTTGTCATCTTCTGTTGTTTACTTGGTGCTACTTCTTCTCTCAGAAAGCATGGATAAAATACCGGGGGTGATTTTAATTCTATCATCCTGGTGAAACAATGAATCATCTATATTGTACCACATGACAAATAACACACTTCCTTCATAATTTTTATTTCATACTGTCCAGTTATAGGACTAGAAGTTCACTATTTTTGATATGAATCTTTTTTCTGGGACTAAGTATGGAAGCAGGCCTAACATTGGGTGTGGATCTACCTGGGGCAGGTTGAAGTTTCTCACACAATTACATTCTTCTCAGCTTATTTATATGCGGGTAAAGTGCCATATTTAATGGGCAGCTGGGCAGAAATTTCTGCACCCCCTGCCAGAACCTTCCGCACTCCAACTTTCAGATTCAAAATGCACCAAGAACACGACTCAACTTCTGTTCATCACCCTCACCCATCCCTGTAGATGTCAGAGACCAGGCAAAAGCAAAACAGTGCCACACTTTTGTGAAGTAGCTCTCCTGAAAGATGTCCAGGAGAGAAGGGAAGCAAATCTCCCGAGGAATGGCAGGTGATGAAGGGAGTTAGGACAGAGATGGATGCAGAGGTCAGAATGTATGGACAGTACAGGAGTATCTGACTCTGGTACTACACCCTGTCAAGCTATGTACCACTGTCTACTCAATGTCCCATCTCCTATAAGTTGAATTAATAATGTTAGGTTGCACAGGCCTGCCATACAGGAGGAGTCAGCCATTTCCATCAGTGGGCTCATGTACAATCAATGTCTGTTAATTCATTGCAGCTATCAGTGTAGCATCATTGCTGTACATGGTTTTCAAAAAGGAGATAGATGTCGCTCTTGTGGCTAAAGGTATCAAGGACTATAGGGAGAGGGGGAGAATAGTATTGAGCTTGATGATCAGCCATGATCATACTGAATGGTAGAACCGGTTCGAGGGGTCAGGGAACAATCGATAAATAGTGAGGGTCAAGAAGAAGAAGGAGGCATATGTTAGGTACAGATAACTGGGATCAAGTCAATCTCTTGAAGAGTATAAGAGGTGTAGGACCATTCTTAAGAGGGAAATCAGGAGGGTGAAAAGGAAATATGAAATAGCCTTGGCAGAAATGATTAAGGGTAATCTAAAGAAATTCTGCAAGTCTATTAAGAGCAAAAGTGCAACTAAGAAGAGAATAGGGTATCTTAAAGATCAACAAGGTTATTTATGTGTCTAACTTCAGGAGGTGGGGGAGATACTTAACAAATATTCAACATCAGTTTTACTATGGAGAAAGACATGGAGGCCAGGGAACTCGGGGCAATAAATATTGATGTCTTGAAAACAGTTCAAATTACAGAAAAGGAGGTGCTGGACATCTTAAAAATCATAAAAGTGGATAAATCTCCAGGACCTGATCAAGTGTATCTCAGGATGTTGTGGGAAGGTAGGAAAGAATGTGTGAGCACCCTAGCAAAAATATTTGTATCATCTACAGCCATGGGTGAGGTTCCAGAGGACTGGGAGGGTGGGGGATGGTGGGGAGGGCATGGCTAATGTTGTGCCTTTATTTAAGAAAGGTTGGAAGGAGAAGCCTAGGAACTATAGACCAGTGAGTCTGACATTTGTGGATAAATTGTTGGAGGGGATTCTGAGATAGGATTTACATGCATTTGAAGAGGCAAGGACTAATTAGGGATGTTCTGCATGGCTTTGTTCTGCATTGCAGACTGATTAGTAAAGTTAGATCATATAGGATTCAGGGACAGATTGGCCAAGTTGATACAAAATTGGGTTGATGGAAGGAGACAGAGGCTGGTGGTGGAGGTTGTTTTTCGCACTGGAGGACTGTGATCACTGGTGTTTTGCAGGATCAGTGCTGGGTCGACTGTTGTTTGTCATTTGTGTAAATGATTTGTATGATAAGTTAGGAGATATGGCTAGTTAGTTTGTGAATTACACCAAAATTGGTGGTATAGTGGACTGTGAAGAAAGATAGCTAGGATTACAAAGGGATCTTGGGCCAATGGGCTGAGGAGTGGATGATGGAGGTATTGCATTTTGGTGAAACAAACAAGGGCAGGACTTATATAGTTAATGGTAGGGCCCTGGGTAGTGTTGTCAGCTTGGGGTCGAGGAACTTAGTTCTTTGAAAGTTGCATCACAGGTAAACAGGGTGGTAAAGAAGGTGTTTGACATGCTTGACTTCATTGCTCGGAACATTGAATATCGGAGTTAGGATGTCATGTTGAAGTTGTACAGGACGTTGGTGAGGCCTCTTCGAGAATACTGTGTGCAGTTCTGGTCACCCTGCTGTAGGAAAAATATTATTAAATTGGAGAAGGTTCAGAAAAGATTTACCAGGACGTTGCTGGGACTAGAGGGTTTGAATTATAAGAAAGGTCTGGTTAGGCTGGGACTTTTTTCACTGGAGCGTAGGAGGTTGAGGGATGACCTTATAGCGGTTTGTAAAATCATGAGAGGCATAGATGAGGTGAATAGCAAAGGTCTTTTCCCTATGGTGGGGGAGTTCACAACTAGAAGCCATATTTGTAAGGTGAGAGGAGAAATATTTAAAGGGGACCTGAGGGCCAACTTTTCCACACAGATGGTGGTTCATCTGTGGAATGCCAGAGGAAATGGTAGATGTAGGTACAGTTATGATATTTAAAAGACATTCAAACGGGTACATGAATAAGAAAGGTTTGGAGAAATATCGGTCAAGTGCGGATAAGTGGGACTAATTTAGTTTGGGAAACTTGGTCAGTGTGGACGAGTTGGACCAAAGGGTTTGATTCTGCACTGTATGATTTTATGACTGTATGGCCTACTCCTTTTTCCCCTATTCATTTGTGGGATGTGGGCGTCGCTGGCTGGCCAACTTTTATTGCCCATCCCTAGTGGCCCTTGAGAAGGTAGTAGTGTCTTCAAGATGCCTGCAAAGTGTCAAGATGCTTGTTTCTGAAATTGCAGACTCCCTTTCAAACTCTTTTTTTAAAACAGCTCTTTCTCATTTCAGTCCATGGTTTTTAAAAACACAAAATACAAATACACAGTCCTTAGACTGTTATTGAAAGTTTCAAGGGCAGATATAACCTCGGTTGATAAAATACTCCATCAAGCACAATTCTTGAGCTTCTGTTGGTGAGGGTGAAATTTTTGAAAATGCCAGCAGCCCACAGTCATAGGGTAGAGTTCTAGAGATTTGTAATCTAAAGGATTTATCTTTCAGCAGAAAGATTGCCTACATTCCACAGAATGTGGTCTTTGTCCGCACATTCCATGTAAACTGATGCCCTGGGTTCATTTCCCATATCCTGTTGTACCAGCATTTACAATAACAACATTTATGCTGTAAATTTAAGAATCACTCATGTGTAAATGTCAAACAGATTTGTTGAAAAATGTCATGGATATATTTCTGCAAGGAATCATTATATAAGGAAGCCTGGTCAAAATAGAATCCAGAAAATAGATTATCCATTATTTTGAGGAAAGATCTTTGTATCAATTATGCCATCAAGCATTTGGCGAGCAGCAAAACTTACAAAATGGAAGTCAGCCATTGTGCCAGATTAATTTTAGAGAGATGCAAATCATATCCACAGGTCTTACTGACTGAGTAGCTAAAATGACCACAGGGGTTATACCTCACCAATGATAGTGTTCAGTATAATTCTAGTATGTTCTTTCAAGCAATCAATAAGGACACGCACACCATCCCAACTCCCACTTAATGCTTGTTATCAGCACAATTACCACATTTTCCTATCAGTTATGAAGAAGGGGTCACTGGATTTGAAATGTTAACTTCGTTTTCCCTCCACAGATGCTGCCAGACCTACTTTCTCCAGCAGAGATAAAAGGTACTGCAGATGCTGGAGAATCCGAGATAACAACATGTGGGGCTGGATGAACACAATAGGCCAAGCAGCATCATAGGAGCAGGAAAGCTTGACGTTTTGGGCCTAGACCCTTCATCAAAAAAAATTTTCTGATGAAGTGTCTAGGCCCGAAACGTCAAGCTTTCCTGCTCCTATGATGCTGCTTGGCCTGCTGTGTTCATCCAGCCCTCTACTTTCTCCATCAGTCTCTTCTTGAAACAAATACAGAAATTCCTAGAAGAGCTGAGCAGGTCTGGAGCATCTGTGAGGAGAAATCAGAATTAACATTTCAGGTCAAATGACCCTTCCTCAGAACTCTCGGTTTTTGAGCCTGATTCCTTCAGATGGTCATAACAGGCAGGAGACAGACTGTACTCAGACAGACAGAACCAAAATGGCTACTGTTAAGTGTGATTCTGCAATTGAGCAGCATTTGCTAAACTACTCTGAATGCACCAATAGCTATACTAGCCAACAATTGAAGATAATTGGTTGAGTTTGTAACATGGCTCGTTTGTGCCTGCTCAAAGCAATATTCACTCATACACTGGGGCTCATTCTCTACAAACTACAGGAATAATATCAAGCTTTATTTCTTTTTGAATTCTGTTAACCCATCTATATCCTGTTGTAGATCAATTGTAGCATCATCGTTGTCAGCCATGGTATCAGTGATAGGTTGTGTATACAGGGCAGACAAACAAACTACCCCACTATTTTTAAACTTAATGAGACAGTTAGCAATCTTTTTGATGGGACTTTTAAGACATGTAATTTGATTCTCAAAGTAAATGTCAATGGTTAGCTTATGGAATACCAGAACAGATACTTGAGATACAGATTTCCGAGTGAAAATGCCATTTCTTGGCATAGTTAGTTGAGAAAACAATGGAATTGCTGCGCAAGGTTATGAAGTACTCAACTGTCCTCCCACACAGAGGTTAAATGTGCCAACAAAGCACAAAAGTTCTGCAGTGGCTTAACAAGCAATTCTAAGAATCTGCCCCAGCCTGAGAAGCTAAGCCTGTTCAGTGAAAGTCAATGCAACAAGTGGGATCTCAGCCAAAACGTTATACAGTAACAATAAGGGGTTCCACATTGATTTTGGACAGCAGGCTGTTTAGTGAGTACAAACATGATCTAATCCCAGAAGTGGTTCTCTGGTGAAAATAAGTTTCCAGGTATATGGAACAGTAGGTGATACTGAGCCCATACACAGTACTGATTCATCATCATCTGTAGTATTTATGCAGTTCACCAGATAATAGGAAAGATAACATGCACTGGAAATGGTGTGACCAAGGATTGCTCATCTGTGTCAGATATTTGAACAATGAATTGAGATTGCAAAGGATGACGTTGCTTACACTATGGAATAAAATACCACCCTCAGTAATGCATTAGAGATCCAATCTTAATGTTTCCATTCTAGTCCTGGAGTTGTCCTTGCACGCAATTTTATGACTCAGAAGAGAATATGGTACCAGCTAAGTGATGCTAATCCTCAATCACTAAAACTCAGGAAGAGATTCTCAGGAGAATGATTGTGCCTGGAGTGACAGTAATAACTGTGGCGATACAGGGGCCTGTTCAGTACCCAGTCTGAAGGATTTCATGATGTAATTAAGGCCTATTCAATGTGCTTTCATGCATGCAATTAGTCTCATTGAGCCCATGACTGGAACTACTAGGCTGCAAGGAATTGGTGCAGATGATGCCATTTCTTATAGCACGAAGACTGGACCTGCATCAACAATTTCTCAGGTTAGCACTAAAGTGAGTTTCCGATTCAAACCAGTCAACTTTGAACATGCCCAAAACATGCACCAGAAGCAAATCCTTCAGGGATAGTAATTTTACTCTGATGTGTGCCACCTTAGCCCTCAAGGGCACAATTAATACAGTGCCAACCCAATGCCCAAAACTGCTTACACCCAGATAGAAGGACCTAGAAGGAAAAGTTTATAAAACACAGATAGAAGTCATACTCTGGGCCAGATTAATTTTAGAGAGATGCAGGTCATATTCACAGGAGGATAAGGGAGGAGGCAAACCATTAGATACACCCATTGGAACAACTGGACTATAGATGAGACAGTGTTTCCCAGACATGATCTCATCAAACTACAAACGGCTTGCATCAGTCATGCTTTGTGTGGATCCCTTGTCTGTTGGAAACAAAATGTCAGGTGAAAATCCAATCTTTTTTGTGTTTTAAGCACCTGCTTTTTCTGAAGAAACAAGAGTCTGACTGGTTTCCTTTCTCTTGCTCTCTGTCCTTCTTTCCCTCTCAAACTAATTTGCAAGTGTTTGATCTCTACAGATTGTGACCAATCAGGGTTCCACAGGCAGTACCTTTTGAAGCAGTTCCACAAAGCTTCACTGTCTCCAGGAGAACAAGTAAATACGTGTTTTTAAACTGCCTCGATGTTGGAAGCATCAAGATGACCAAGTGAAAGAAACAGGATCACTGAATCCAGCCAAGTCACCAACCTCCATGAGCTGTACATCCCTTTAGTTTTACTGAACAGTGACTGACTTAATCCATTCTTCCCCACTCTGCAATCTATTTGTGTGGATAAAATATTTGCATGCCTGAAGGAACATATTTTATTATTTTACTAAGATCAACGTTAATATCATGAAAAGCTATCCTTTGTTTTCACTAAAACTCAAGAAATGTGCTTGTGTCTATTGAGATCACAGTCTGTAACTAATTAGCCACTTACTGAATTGACATGTATCCCCTTTTCAAAGCCCTGTGCAGTCAAAGAAGAAATGGGAAAATAGGGGGAATCCATTGATACCCTTCTCACCTGATTGTAACAGTTTTATCTGCACCTTGCTTCTCTGCCTTAGATTTGTCTCCAGATGCGGATTAGATCAACCAGCACCAGCAGCATCCTGCTCTATAAGAGAGAGGGCAGTAGGAGAGAGGTGCAACATGCATGGGCCCATACTCAACAGGCAGGGTCTACATGTCAAGAGAAAACATTTTCTCAACGTGACTGAACAACACTGTGTTCAGGAGGTTCTGATTAGAATATGAGACAGTGGCAGACCTTTGCACCCTGCTGGAACTAAACTCTTCTTCCTAACATATGCATTAAGAACATAGAACACAGAACAGCGCAGCACAGTACAGGTCCTTCAGCCCACGATGTTGTGCCAACCTATTATCCTACTAAGATCAATCTACCCTGTATACCCTACATTTTACTATCCTCCATGTGCCTATCCAAGAGTTGCTTAAAAGTCTCTAAAGTATCTGACTCCACTACCACTGCTGGCAGCGCATTCCACACGCCCACCACTCACTGTGTGAAGAACCTACCTCTGACATCTCCCCTATACCTTCCTCCAATCACCTTAAAATTATGCCCCCTCATAATAGTCATTTCTGCCCTGGGGAAAAGTCTCTGACTATCCACTCTATCTATGCCTCTCATCATCTTGTATACCTCTTTCAAGTCACCTCTCATCCTTCTTCGCTCCAGTCCTAGCTCCCTCAATCTTTCGTCATAAGACCTGCCCTCCAGTCCAGGCAGCATCCTGGTAAATCTCCTCTGCACCCTCTCTAAAGCTTCCACATCTTTCTGATAATGAGGTGACCAGAACTGAACACAATATTCCAAGTGTGGTCTAACCAGGGTTTTATAGAGCTGCGCATAACCTCACAGCTCTTAAACTCAATTTCCCTGCCAATGAAAGCCAACACACCATATGCCTTCTTTACAACCCTACCAATTTGGTTGTCCAACAGTGGTTTTCCAAGTCATCACTTTCATTAACTATTTGCTTCTTGTTCCTCCAGGTCTCTGCCAAAGACATTTGCACAATTTTGCAGTTGGCAGCTCACAATGCCACATAAGAGGTGTCTAATCGCTTGTTTGTCAGGGCAGATGTTTATTGTATGTCAACTCAGCCCACAATAACACCAGTCAGAATGAGTGGGTGCTGAGGTTTATGACTGTAGCTGGTTACCCACGGGTGCTGGGTGTCATTAACTCCACAATGTGACAATTGAGGCATCCCAGGAGTGTTTGTCAACTACAAGACCTTCCAATCCATCAACAGGCAGCTTGAAGGATAATAATAGAAGCATGTGCTGAACCTTCTGGACAGCTAGCAGGATTCTTTAGTCTCATGACTGTGTGCTTTTTGAAATATTTTCACGTCTACAAACGGAGTTAGCAATTGGCTGCATGGAGAGAAGGGAAACCCACTGAAAATGTGGCTGGTGATACATTTCAGAAAAGCAAAAAATGAGGTTCCAGGATATAACAAAAGCCAAGTGCCCGCCAGCTGTGTGACTGAAGAATGAAGTGGTGTGCTGATGTTGCGCCTTAAGTCCCCAGACTGATTTTTCAATATGTTTCAGCTGCATTTTTTAAAAATTCATTCATGGCATGTAGATGTCACTGGCAAGACCAGCGTTCGTTTCTCGGGGGCAATCAGGAGTCAACGACACTGCTGTGGGTCTGGAGTCACATGGAAAACAGACCAGGTGAGGATGACAGATTTTCTTTCTCTAAAGGGCGTCAGTGAACCAGATGGGTTTTCCTGACTGTTCACAGTGGTTTCATGGTCATCAATACACTATTAATTCCAGATTTTTGTTGAATTCAAATTCCACCATCTACTGTGACAGGATTTGAAGCCAGGACCCCAGAATGTTACCCTGGTCTCTGGACTAATAGTCTAACAATAACAGCACCATGCCATCACTTGCCCTAGCAGCATCTCAAATAAGTTTCTGGAGCCTCAGACAGATAAAGAGCAACATGAAAGTAGTGACTTAATTAAAATGCTATTAAATGGGTCAAAACTGATATGTTCTGCAGTCAAGTCAAAGAAGTAGAACATCAAATGACTTCAGAAACAATTGCGTTGCAGTGGGTACAGGAGTTTGGTCAGCTACACTGAAAGACATGCTGAGTGATCTCTTGATGATTGATTACCTATCTCGTGAGACTTTTAAGCAACTGGTGGCATTGGAGTGTGTCCTAATGCTTATTAATATAATAAAGATGTACCACATTTAGTGGAATAATATCTAAGTTCTTGTATGCCTTTGATACCTGGGCCAGAACCTTCAGACCAAATAAGGAGACTTTATAGTTTGAAATAAGTGTTCTTCTTCTGGCTTACCTTTCCCAAAGCTGGTTCCCACCACCTTGCTTTCTTATTCTGCCTTCTCCTGCAATCCATGTCACACTCCATGCAGCCCTGGTGCCAGAATTCCTGGGCTATGAAGATATGCAACGTTCCAGTCTGGTGTTGCTGAGGTTGTCTGTGAGTGTCCTGATATTTCAGGTCCTGCATTTAATTTTAAAGGGGTGGAAACTATCTTTGTATGTGTTCTTTTAAAGTATGGTGACCATTGCAAAACGACTACCACACAGCCCTGGTTCAGCACGGTCTCTGTCCAACTGCAAGGGTAGTCAAGATGATTGGAGACCAGGCTCCACTTCATAGAGGGGGTTTGCACAAAACACTTGCTGTTGCCCTTAACCCTACACAATTCCAAGATCCTGCAATCCTGCTTGATTGTGAGGCAGTGTTTAAGCATAGAGGGTGCTCCGTATCAATCTGCTCATGTAATATCCTTACCATCCAGCAGGATGAATGGTTTATATATGGCCAATTACCATCTTCCTCTGTGCCAATGCAACCTTTTAGTTCCTAACTTCATATTTCATACGGGGAAGGTGACAGCCAAGTTATATTATTGCTGGGCTGTTAATTCAGAGGCCCAGGTAATGTTCTGAGGCCTGGGTTCAAATCCTGCCAATGGCAGATGGTGGAATTTGAATTCAATAAAAATCTGGAATTAAGAGTCTAACGGTAACATGGAATCACTGTGAATTGTCAGAAAAACCCATCTGGTTCACTCATGTCGTTTAGGGAAGGAAACTGCCAACCTTACCCAGTCTGATGCACATGTGACTCCAGACCCACTGCAAAGTGGTTAACTCTTAACTGCCCTCTGGGCAAATAGAGATGGGCAATAAAAGCTAGCCTGGTCAGTGACATCCTTGGCCCATTAATGAATTTAAAAGTTTTTTCAAACTCTGCGCCTGCAGACTTTACATCTCCCACAGTTCTCACTGGCTGGATCTATTCATTTCCTCATTTTCTCACACTCTGATGCTGCTCTCAAATCCCCCATTATTCTCACTAGATGAGTCCATCCCCCTACATGCTGTTTCTTGCTCTGCAGCTACCCTCCCACCAGCTCTTTAATTGGCTCAGTCTCTCTTCTTCCTCGTTTTTGCTTAGAAGCTGCTCTCCATTCCTCATCTGAGAGCTTGTATTTCCTCTTGTGATTACCTTCATTTGAAGCTCCATGCAATTGTCTACTGAACCTCAGAGAGGCCATCGACACTACTTCTTATGGGAGCATGTCATGAACATTGACTCATGAACAAAGACATCATCACAATGACCAGTGAAAACCACCTGTGCTTAAGGCAGACTCCTCCAATCTCTCTGCATTTGTTCACCATAGGCTTGAAATTCCTGCAGTAAGTCACACGCTCCCATGTTGTTCAAGGAGTACTCACAGTGACCTCTCTGAGCTATAGGGTCGGTCTCAAATTAAGCAGATCTTGTCATGGCTTGTGCCTTCCGATGACGACTCTCCACTGCTTTGCTTTAACTCAGTTCTATCTAGTGTTTCATCACTGTAGGGCATTTACAGAGAAGGTACTGTATATAGGTAATACAAAGGGTATTGCTTGATAACATTAAGTGCAACTACATTCGGTCAGCTTCTACTTAATGGGTTGCCAACCAATTTTGGCAGGAGACCCTATAAAAGGTATTCGGACCCTGGTTATGAGGTCTGTCTGCTTGAAAAATAAACCCAATATATTTAGCAATGGTCCAAGTTATATCTTAATTTGGAAGTGAGCCTTTCCACTGCATTGTTGTACGCCTTTTAGAAGGGTTTGGTTCACTCAGTTGACTGGACCAGTTGGCCTGTAATGCTCACAGTGTGAGTTCAGTTCCTGGACTGGCTGAGGTTACCGTGAAGTACTCTGCCTCTCAACCTTTCCTTTCGCCTAAGCTCTCAGGTTAAGCGAACAGGTTGTCACGCTCTCTCCCTCTCATGTGAGAGCAGCCCTATGATGACTTTACCCTTACCTCACATCTTTTAGACCCGAGAAACATATACAAAGTTGTTGAATTTCGGCCCCATTGTGTTTTGTACAAAGCTAATATTGCAGCAGTACTCAGTGAAACCTGGCAGAGGATCAAATCCAAACTAAACAACTGGGTCATAGAATCTCATTACAATGAGCTACCAACTTGTTCTTTGCAAGATTGCAGTAATGCTGCCACAGTTTTTAATCCTTCAGTGAGACACATCACAGACAAGAAACATATAGGATGCTGCCATCAACACAAAACCAGTTCAACACTGAACAATAAACCACCTTATGGATTAACAGTATACGTTAAACTGTTCATAAGATTAATAGTGTATGATTACATAGCAGTATCTAATTTTACTATTCAGATTACTGTTATAAACCACTTAGACTGTATTGTTGTATTTTATAATGCCACCTGAACTCATTGACTGGATTATTCTACACTTAGTAAGCAGATCATTCAGTATTGAATAATGAAGAAACTTTAAAACCAGGAGTGCAGTTGCAATAATCTGTGAGTATTTTAAAATATATCTTATCAATATTTTTCATGTGGAATGTTAAGCTTTTAAAGGAGTTGTGTCATATCAACATTTCAGGCTCCAATTTGAAATTCAGATGGGATTGCATAATGTTGTGATGCTATCAAATCACCAGAAGTAATGGTTACAGCACAGGCAACCTTTAAATTTCAGAAATATTGGGGATGAAAATATCAAATATGCAATCAGTTTTAGGAATTGATACTCATTAGAAACTTGTTTCTAGAAACCCATTGCTTTTAAGGTTTTGAAAAATATCTTTATTGTTAAAGGGTGCAGAAAATTGAAACTCTCGAATGCTGTATTCAATAGAAGCAACTATGAAGCTGTAACTTTGATATTTTAGCTCTACAGTTTATGTCATAATATCAGTATCAAAAGAAAAATTTATTTATTTTAATCTTACTTTCCTAGACACCTAGAGAAGATGATATTTAGTCTATTGAAGATACCTTTCTCTGACCTGACCATTTTCAGAAGCAAACGCAACCACAAAAAGGTTTAAAAAAAAAGACTGCAGAAGTTGGAAATCAGAAACCAAAAAAAAATTGCAGCAGAAGTTCAGCAGGTCTGGCAGCAACCGTAGAGAGAAAGCAGAATTAATGTTTCAGGTCCAGTGACCCTTCTTCAAGGTCAATCTGTTTAACTTATCATATTGTTTATTCCACTCCTCCATCATTCACCTCCTGATTCCAAATTCTTCTCTCCAAAGGGTTATGTCCACAGTTGCTTTCCCAAAATTACCTCTGTATTTCTTCAGTTACTGATACCTCTGTCTCCTTGATTAAATTGGTTCCTGATAAGTAAGGTAGTAGAATAGTTACTGGCATTGGATGGAAAGTAGGTCAAATTCCATCAAGGCATGTTGTCACATAAAACTCCGTAAAGTGATCTTTCAGGCATTATCACTGTATAAGTTGCCAGTGTCACAATTGAACCGCTTCAATATTACCCATTCAGCAAGAAAATCATGCCCAATTTGTCCTGCACCTGTCTCCAATCTCATAATATATGATTGACACTTTAAGCCTTGCAATCAATCAAACTAGTTGCAGAGCATCTGATATAAGATAGAAATGAAAGGAAAATATTGAATATTAGCAACAATCCAGGCAACAAATCATTATAAGATACAGATAATTCCTACTGAGAAAATCCTGTCAAATCCTCTTCACTATCATCAGTGGGGTGATGATAAAGGCAACAGAGTTGTTGCTCAGACAAATCAAGAATATTTTCTCATTGTTATGTGCAGATTCATACATTTCTGCCAATAATCCAGGATTGTCCATTATCGTTCCTGGATGTGTCATGAACCATCAGCTGGTCAGGGCCCTCAGAAGTGAGTAAACTGTTTTCAGCATTGATTTTGATTCCAAGAAATTCCATGGCTTCAGTTCAAAGAGACAAAGGGAACCTCCTGCTGATTATCGCTAATAACATCTCAACTTATAATTAACCAAGTAAAGATTTGCAATCAAAAACAATGTCCAGCACAGGCCTAGAAAAGCCATGCCATGTATCACAAACCTAATAGTGTTCTTTGAGGAACTAAGGGTATGTATTGATTAAGCAATTATATATTCGGGAGCTTGAACTGCTACAAGACAACAGCTGGATGCTCATGAGTCTTATTCTCACTTCCATCAAGATCTTTTTGTGGTTACATAATGGCTGAACATTAATGAAATGGTTGTCCATTTGGATCATAAACATCAGTGTGTTCAAGGTGTGGAGCTGGATGAACAAAGTAGGCCAGGCAGCATCAGAGGAGCAGAAAAGCTGACGTTTCGGGTCTGGACCCTTCTTCAGAAAGAAGGGTCTTCATTTCTGAAGAAGGGTCCTCACCTGAAACGTCAGCTTTCCTGCTCCTCTGATGCTGCTTGGCCTGCTGTGTTCATCCAGCTCTACACCTTGTTATCTCAGATTCTTCAGCATCAGCAGTTCCCACTATCTCTAACTCCAGGGATTCCCTTGATCCCAACTGCCTGTTCCTGAGCCAGGCCTCCTTCCTTTTTCTGGTCAAAGCCTCAATACCACTTGTCATCCAGGATTCCTTACTCCTACCAACCTTGCCCTTCACCCTCACAGGAATTCTTTAAGGTCTGATCAAAATAAATACAAGAAGATGGGTGAACTTGGATATCAAGCAAATTTATTTGCTTAATCCACTTCAGATATGTTGGAACAAATTATTATTAGCTTAAACTAATTTAGGCATATTCAACAAGTGAGTCTCACTGCCTTCTCCCCAGTGGGGACACTTTAGTGATGGCTGACTCATGGAGCTCAATCTCAATTTCCATGGCACCGTCCAATAGTGAAGACCAACAAACTGTGAAACATCCCTGATATTTACAGTATACTGGATTTGATGTTGCTGCTGAATTGCCTCATCTGAGTACTTTTCCCAAACATTGCTTTGTGTTTGGTGGTCAAAAACAAGTCCAGGTATTGATACAAAACAGCTTGTTCCCAATTCATGAGAGATGATACCAAGCAGAGGCTTGGGGACCGCTTTGCAGAACACCTGCACTCGGTTCGCAACAAACAACTGCACCTCCCAGTCGCGAACCATTTCAACTCCCCCTCCCATTCCTCAGATGACATGTCCATTCTGGGCCTCCTGCAGTGCCACAACGATGCCACCCGAAGGCTGCAGGAACAGCAACTCATATTAACAGGTTGGGAACCCTGCAGCCCAATGGTATCAATGTGGATTTCACAAGCTTCAAAATCTCCCCTCCCCCAACCGCATCCCAAAACCAGCCCAGTTCGTCCCTGCCTCCCTAACCTGTTCTTCCTCTCACCTATCCCCTCCTCCCACCT
Source organism: Ginglymostoma cirratum (assembly GCA_024137785.1). Lineage (NCBI taxonomy): Eukaryota > Metazoa > Chordata > Chondrichthyes > Orectolobiformes > Ginglymostomatidae > Ginglymostoma > Ginglymostoma cirratum. The sequence continues at coordinate 3,602,247 of JAHRHZ010000270.1, read as the reverse complement.
CAAGCCGCACCCCCATTTCTTACCTACCAACCTCATCCCGCCCCCTTGACCTGTCCGTCGTCCCTGGACCGACCTATCTCCTCCCTACCTCCCCACCTACACTCACATTTACTGGCTCCATCCCCGCCTCTTTGACTTGTCTGTCTCCTCTCCACCTATCTTCTCCTCTATCCATCTTCTGTCCGCCTCCCCCTCTCTCCCTATTTATTTCAGAACCCCCTTCCCCTCCCCCATTTCTGATGAAGGGTCTAGGCCTGAAACATCAAGCTCTCCTACTCCTATGATGCTGCTTGGCCTGCTGTGTTCATCCAGCTCTACACCTTATTATCTCTTATCTCTGTTCCCAATTCATGTTCATTTTCTCACAAAACAGCTTGTTCTCACATACTTTACCACTCTCTGCCAATTACTTATTTTCATGTCTAATTAATGATCTGGTTTAAAGATATCGTTTTTGGTACCATACCCTGTGTACCTACCCACCTGGCACCCTTAATCGACAAGCGCCCTAACCCCACACTTCCTTTTCACACATACCCTTTCACAGCAACTGTCATAGTGTCTGGCAGTGCTGCTGGTCATTTAAATCTCAGAACACAGCAAGAACAATTGCTGCACACTTCTTTTTTTACTTCCTCAACGGTCCTGCACTGCAGGGGAACAGAATTAATTTCAGCTATGCTCAGCACTTCTGAAGAAGGCAGATCAGAATTCCTGGCTAGAAATGCAGTGTTCAAGACTACCATTTTAAAACTGAGCAAAGTGGCAATCAGATTATGATGGGCGCTCCTTGCAAGATCCCAGTCATTATTTTCACTAGTGACTGAGTAAGTCAAGGAAGCAAGCAAGAAATTGGGAGCAACTGCACCAATTCTTTAAGCATGAGATGCGTCTTTAGAACTTTGAAATGCATCCGTGGAACATGCACATGTTTGTAAGGCAAGTCAGGCCTGATGTGATGTTGGTGCAGGAGTGACTACATACACAACCACGATCAAAATTATCCAGAGCCAGCAGATCATGTTGCCCATCAGTGATACAATTTCGCAGCTCAGATCTACAGCTAATGCCCTCCCTTAATTTTGTACCACTGAATGTGTATTCAGCAACAGAATTCTGCTAATCTTTGACTTTAATTATTGCTACTGCAAACTAATTATAACTCTTTATCCCACTGCAGTTCTGACCTTAATCCTACTGTCGGCATCATTTATTGCACACCATTTCTAACCTTCGATCATGATGCCTTCTCTTTCTTGTGTTCAACAAGATGTCCATGACCCTTATGGAGAAATGGCATGCTATTCCAGAAACCACCGAACTGACTTCTGAAGAGTAGGAAGCCATCAGCGGATGCATTGGAAAGCCTGCCTCCTTCAACCCTTCTGACTTCTTACAAACTAAAGGGGTAGCCATAAGTGATAGCACATTGTATATGAAGTATCAAGTTTATATAAACATGATTTTTTTTTGGGAGGACTAGTTCTATTTGTTTGAGTCTCTGTGTAGCCCCGAATGTAAAGGTGACAGGTTAATGCCTAAGGTTAAGTCCACACAGGACGTATCATGGATAGATGTCTGTGTTGAGAACCTACCTCCACATGTGGAAGTGTGATAGTCAAGGCTATACATTCTATTGATACCATTGACCCTCATGCTGAAACATTTTATTCTTTCCATAGCCTCTGTGTCCATAAGCATTGGTGTGAATGAAGTGATCGAGATGTCTGTAGCACCACCATCTAGATGCCAGCATGGCCTGGGTTGGAAGACTGCTGTCCTGAACCTTTTACTGAATCTTTTACTTCTCTATTTTTCTAAGATGTTGTATCTGAAGAAGCTGTACCTAGGTGCCTTTGTATGTAAGATGACGCAAAAAGTGGCGATGTATATACTTTTCACCGTACACATTTGAGTACATGTGACAATTAAGCTAATTCTATTCTATGCAACAAGGTGTACACCCCTGACAGAGGACTATTGACCAGCAAGGGAAGCTGCTTGGCTGTGTGAGCACATTGATAGGCACAACAAGGCAAGGTAAGGTGGGGCCTTCTCCAGTGCATGAGCTGGTTGTGTTCACCAGTTTATCATCTCCATTGAGTAAGTTTTATTTTATGATTAATCAGCAATTTCCTGTTTATTAGAGAAAACTGGGTGATTGATCTTTTTTAATCAAATCTGATGTAGTTAAACTATGTAACTGGCTAGATTGGTAACTGGGTAAAATGTATAATTTTATGTTATGACTGATGGAGCAATGAGATTGGAGCAAAACAGCGCATTCCTCCAATCGTGGTTGTAACAGGAGGAAAAGGAAGAATAGGAAGTGAAGAGGTAAACTCAAGTATCATTCTCTGCCCAATTGTCCATGAAGAACTCAACTGAATGCAACGTCAGTAACCACAGCCCCAAGTTCATGAATCAGAGAGTCCCACAGATTCCCTTTGTTGCTGACTATTATGCAGTTCTCTTGGCAATAGCACAAAAATGAAGGCCAACACAAATGAAACATTTGCGAACAATAATATACGATATTGCTTACAAAATTGAATGGATCATCCTTATGGATTCCCTAGTACCTGTCTTCCAGGAGAATTTCAAGTTTCCATTCCCTGCCCACAATCAGTACGTTTATCTGTTAGAGGTTTTCTTAGCCTCAGAATGTGAAACCCAAAACAAGCCAATTCAGCAGCAAGCTTTTATGAGTTTAAAGCAAAAATGGCTATTTATTTTCACACAATTAACAGGTATATATGGAAAATCTCATAAATAAGTCTTGCACACAAAAAAATGTAATATGGGTGGAGGTAATTACTTAGTTCCAGCTGAGGATTATCACCCTCAACTTCATGGGAAGCCATTAGCTTCTTCGATGCTTTAAGGTTGAAGCGAGTGTCTTATGACGTGCAGCATCGTCAGCAGGGTTGTGAGGTTTCTTGTTACTACATTTCATGAAAGCTGGTTAACTGGTGTATGCAAAAGTCAGAACAAGGTGCAGGAGCCCCTCTATTGAATTTTTTAAATATATTCTTTGGATGTGGGCATTGCTGGCTGAGCCTGCATTTATTAGTCATCCCTAGTTGCCCTCGAGAAGGTAGTGGTGAGCTGCCTTCTTGAACCGTTGCAGCCCATGTGCTGTAGGTAGACCCACAACACCCTTAGGGAGGGAATTCCAGGATTTTGACCTGGCAAAAGTGAAGGAATCGTGGTATATCTCCAAGTCAGGGTGGTGAGTGGCTTGGAGGGGAACTTGCAGGTGGTGGCCTTTCCATATATTTGCTGCCCTCATTCTTCTTGATAGAAGTGATCATGTTTTTCGAAGGTATTGCCTAAGGAGCCTTGGTGTATTTCTGCAATACATCTTATGGATAATACACACTGCTGTTACTGATTGTTGGTTGTGGAGGGAGTGCATGTTTTTGAATGTGGTGCTGTCAAGTGGGTTCCATAGTTCTGGATAGTGTCAAGCTTCTTGAGTGTTGTTGGTGCTGCAGTCATCCAGACAAGTGGGGAGTATTCCATCACTTGTGCTTTCAACTTGTGCCTTGTAGGTGATGGACAGGAATAGCACAATAGGGGTGAAAACAAGCTCCAACGTTTTCAGATGATGCACAGGGGATGCATTTATATGACTATTCCAGATCAGTTACTGGTCAGTGGTATTCCCCAGAATGCTGATAGTGAAGGATTCAGTAATGAGATCGCTATGATGTCAGAGGATGATGGTCATTTTCCAACTTCCTTGCCCAATCTCTTCTTTGGGCTTCCTGCTTGGTCCTTCTGTATATTCTATAAAACATCTATTTCCACTAAACAATAATGAGTATATTAAGATCTCCTTCAGGATCAGATTTTTGAAAACATTCCTAACAAAATTGATACGGAGCATTTGACGGATGTAGTATACTTGGATTTTCAGAAGATGTCTGATGAAGACCCCACAGGAGGTTGATTCATAAAATTAAAACACATGCAATAGGTGGCAATGTAATGGCATGGATTTAGGATTATTGAACAGGCAGAAAAACACAGTGTAGGAATAATTGGTTCATTCTTGCATTAGGAGGCTGTAACTTCTCAGGTAGAACAAGGATCAGGACTCGGGCTCAAGCTCTGAGCAGTGTATACCAATAATATGAATGTGGGGCCAAAATGCAAAAATTCCAAATTTAAAAAAATACAAAACAAAGCAGCAATGTGTATAGTGATGAAAATGTAAAGTGGCTTCAAGATGATTTGGACTTGGTGACTGGGCAGGAGCATGGAGAATGGAATATAATATGGAAAATATGAAGTTATCTACTTTGATAGGAGGAACAGATGTGCAGAGTACTTCCTAAATAGTAAGAGGTTGGAAAGTGTAGATACACAAAGGAACACACATATCCTTAGTGATAAGTCACTGAAGGCTAACCTGCAGGTGTGGCAAGCTGCTAGGAAAGCTGTTTGCCAACAGCGTAAATGGTGATGGGGACAGTTTGGTAAAAGGCAGTGAAGTATTCAATCCAGCATGATTGTATTGAATGGGGAGTAGGCTCAATGGACTGAATGGCCTACTCCTGTCTCTGTGTTTCTATGTAGGTCCTCCACATGCTAGACATAGCTCAGATTGCAGAGCAGTGAGAAGTAGAAGGAGCTGGTGTCCATGTATATGAATCACAAAATGTTAGCATGCAAATACAGCAAGTAATGGGGAAAGCTAACTGAATGTTATCATTTATCGCAAGAGGAGTTGAGTACAAAAAAAGAGTAATTATGCTTCAGTTCCACAAGGCATTGGTGAGACCATATCTGGAGTGTTGTGCACATTTTAGGTCTCCTTGTTTAAGGAAGGACGGAAATGTGTTGAAAGTAAGGTTCCCTAAAGTAATACCGAGAATGGGCGGGTTGTTTAATGAAGAAAGGTGAACAGGCTAGGCTTGTGTCCATTGGAGTTAAGAACAGTAAGAGGCGATTTAACTGAAAGAATAAAAATCCTGAAGGATTTTGACAGGGGGGGGATGTGACAAGATGTTTCCTCTTGTGGGAGAATCTGGAACTAGGGGTCACTGTTTCAAAATGAGGGGTCACCCGTTTGTGACAGAGATAAGGAGAATGGTTTTTGTCACATGGGATCATGATCCTTGGAACTTTTCCTCAAGGAGCTAGGGAAGCAGAGTTTTTGAATATTTTTAAGGTAGAAGCAAATCGATTCTTTACAGAAAAAGGATGAAAGGTAACCCAGAGTTAGTGGGGATGTGGAGTAATCAGATCATTCATGAATTTGTTAAATGTTAGAACAGGCTCAAGGGGCCAAAGAGTCAATTATTGCTCCTAGTTTGTACAATCTAACTAAAGCTAGCTCAGGAGCAGTGATTCTTTCCATTATCCCCCTATTTCTAGGCCCCAGTCTCTTCACAGTGCTCCTAAACACACCTGCTCATTTAGACCATAAGACCTTAAGAGCATAAAATATAGGAGCAGAATTAAACCATTCAGCCTATCAAGTCTGCCCTCCCATTCAATCATGGCTGATATGTTTCTCAACCCCATTCTCCTGCCTTCTCACCGTAATACTTGACCTCCTTACTGGTCAAAAGCCTGCCCATTTCTGTCTTAAGTACACTCAATGATTGGCCTCCACAGCCCTCTGTGGCAGTGAATTCCACAGATTAACCACCTTCTGGCTGAAGAAATTCCTTCTCCTCTCAGTTCTAAAGGATTGTCGCTTCACTTTGAGGCTGTGCCCTCATGTCCTAGTCTCTACTACCAGTGGAAAAACCTTTTCCATGTCCACTCTATCCAGGCCTTTCAGTATCCTGTAAGTTGCAATGAGATTCTCTCTCATCCCTCTATATTCCATTGAGTACAGACCGTTAGACCATCAGTAATCACACATAACCCTTCACTAACTTCCTGCCGCGTGTTTAGTTCTGTCTTTTTCAAAAGTGGCTTGGATAGTTCCCTATTTTAAACCTGCTGTGTAAGTGCAAGCTGTTAATGAACAAACTTGTGTGCCAAGATTTGTAGTTTGGATTTTGTTCCTTTGGCATGTCACAGATCATTTGCAGCAAGCTTCTTTTGCACCTGAGTTATATTTGTCACTGGACATGACTTTGAAAGATGGTTTTCAACTAAATGGTTTCTTTTCATTGCAGTACTTAAGTCTCCAAATCATTAGAAACAAAATAAATTTCAGTGAGTATCATTGGTGTACAAATAGAGTCGATGGGGACAAGCTATTTCTACTGAGATGTCTAGGACAATGGTGGAATAATCTAAAAATTAGAACCAGGAGTGAAGTTAAGAAACAGTTCCCCATGGAAAGGATAAAATATATTTGGAATTCTCTTCTTCAAAAGACAATTTGTTAGTTAACATTACAGCTGAAACTAATAGATTTTTATGAATCAAAGGTATTGATGGGAATTTGCTAACATTTCAGTGATGATCTCATTGAGCAACAGACCAGGCTCAAGTGCTAAGTTGTTAGTTCCTGTTGCCGTAGTAATTGTGAAACACATCCCTCCTCTTTCACCATTCTTTACACTAGAAGCTCCCAAATTCTCTTGTAAGATAACTTCAAATTATTGGGACTGCCTGACATTGTACCTCAACATCCTTAGTTGAGTTATTATTGGACATTTCCAATATTTAATCTTTTGCTGTCTTTCTCTTACAGAAAAGAAAACTTCCATGTGTTTCATGATGAAATATCATTCCTTGACTTCATTGGGTTCAATGTTCTGAAGAAGATTGACTGGACCCAAAACATTAACTCTGTTTCCTCCTCCAGGAGTGCTGCCAGACCTGCTGAGTTTTTCCAGTCTGTTTGTGTTTCTGATTTCCAGCATCCACAGTTCTGTGGATGTTTTAGGATGGAAAGGGGAGCAAGATTTCCATGCAAGGATGAGGAATTCTGGTCACTCAACTTTGTGTGTTTTCCTTCCAACAAATTCCTTGTTGAAAGACAGCTTGATTGACACATTGAGTTCCCAGGGGAATGGGAATCAATGCAGAAGAGAATACAACCCATAAGCAGGTCAGCTTATGCTGCTGGGGTAGAGATCCCAAGATGGTGTATGGCAGGAGAATGTGACATGGTGTAGAATATCTAGGCATGATTGCAGAGATATTGATTTTTGATTTGATTTGATTTATTACTGTCACATGTACCAAAGTACAGTGAAAAGTGTTGTTTTACATGCTGTGTGGGCAGATCGTACTATATAAGTGCATCAGAGTAACAGAACAGAGTGCAGGATACAGTGTTCCAGCTTGCAAGAAGGTGCAGAGAGAGATCAACATTAACATTTGAGAGGACCATTCAAAAGTCTGATAAGAGCAGGGAAGAAGCTGTTCTTGAGTCTGTTCGTATATGTATTCAAACTTTCCTATCTTCTGCCTGATGCAAGAGGGTGGAAGAGAACATAACCAGGATGGGAGGGGTCTTTGGTAATGCTGGCTGCTTTTCCAAGGCAGTGGGAAGTGTAGGTGAAGTCAATGGATGGGAGGTTGATTCACATGATGGACTGGGCTGTAGTGTCAACTCTCTGTAGTTTTTTGCGGCTTGGGAAGAGCAGTTTCCATACCGTGCTGTGAAGCATCCAGATAGATGGCAGAATGAATGGTCACTATAGGGGTGTAAAACTTGGAGGAGTTGTTTCAATAGCTACAAGGAGGTCTAATGATGGCAGGGTTTGGAGATTGTAGGAGGGAGTCCATTTGTGGGGGCTCCAATCTCTTGGAATCACAGAGTTCCAGTCACAGGGAAAGTTGCAGTCTGCTTCATGACTCACGGAGAATCCTCCTTACTCACAGGCAATGCTGGAAAAGCACCTTCTGCCTCTGTGCAGCAGTCCTCATATCTTTTTACCTGCTAGGCATCCCAAGACCAGGGAAGCCTGGTGAACTGTCATTAAAGCTGGGAGACAGACAAAACACCTGAGGCACATAGGTTGAATTAAAATATTCAAGTAAGCAATCCACCCTTCCAGGAGTGTGGTGGTTTGGTTGGCTCCAGTACAGCTTCAGTTAAATCCAGAAGTGGGTGGATTCTAGGCCCATATTCACCCAGGTATGAGTTTGTAACATTTTGTACGTTCCACCCGATCAAACCCACACATTTCTGAGGGTCAAAATTACCTTCATTAGCTTTGTTTCACCATGTACTGATCTTGCCTGACTAGCTGGGTGTTCATTCCAGGTGCTTGATGTTCACTTATTGCCTTCACCTTTTACATTATACAAATGATACCCACCTTACTTTATCTGTAAATGTGCCTCATTCCCTGCTGTACCACATTATACCATGCACCTGGTAATTTATATTCTTGCATGTTTGATGTATGTTGTATGTTCTGTTGCAAGTCCATTGTATAACATATCATTTAATTTCAAAGATGTTTATTAAAAACAAACTGTTCTAACAGGCAGCTCAATTAGTATAAATAGTTGTTTAATTTTGCAAGTGTTTTATACTATTTGCCTGAACCACTTCTGTAGAGACACTTTTTTCAACGTTTTTAGCTCTCTAAATGGTGATAGATACTTCTTAACTTACAATCATTGAATCAATTTAGATTTAAACACTGAAATAAATTTTATAATCCCCTAACCACTCACCAGACACTTTTCTGCAGGAGCTCCGGTGAAGTATGTCAAATGGTCAGGCTATCATCTACCTACCCACCCCTGACTCAACACCAAATGTGTTCGAGGGTTGGGGGGCACTAAAACTGGAAGCCTGCCTGCCACATTTACATCAATAACAAGCCTGATGTCCTAAACAATACATTGCATATGCCATGATACAGTTAGCATGGGCAGGCAGGTGGGAGTAGACAGCCTTTTCTTGTGGCCGTGGTGAAAGAAGGTGGAAAGCAAGGGGGCACCTCATTCCAGGGTATACTATAACCATCAGGACAACATCTTCTGGATGGCACCCTCACTTCCTTCTGCACCACCTGCCTTCCAAAACCAATCACACACACCTACTCTTCACCTTCAGCTCTCTCCATCCTTAAACCCTGGCACCTTCACACAGGAGCCATCAATCTCCTCTGTGCTCATTCCATAGTCCTGACAGCACCCACTGAGCCCCAGCACTGACAGAACAACTGAAACAGCCATCTAATCAGAATTGTGATCTGACAGTGGGCCATTCTCCCACTGAGAGGCAGAAGTCCCACCGTGAACCACGTATAGCCCATTCCCAATGTCTTATTTCTGCTAGTGGGCTTTTTTAAGGCAGTTGGGGGTGAGCAGTCTGCAATCCCTATCCCCTCCCCCTCCCCGTCCATACACAGTACAGCTCACTCAGTTTCTTTTCTCAGGAAGTACAACAGATTAATATCCAATACAATCCAACGTATCTTTATCATCATTATTTATCTTTAAGAGTGTATTTAGGGATATTAAGGAGCGATATTAGTCAAACGTAGTGTTTTGTTCATCCACTTCCTTACAGGTGAAACATCTCAAATACCTATTACTTAATTCTAGATGAAGATTACGTGAAAGCTTAACACAGGTCATTGGGGTTTGGTTAGTTCAGTTGGCTTATCGGCTGGTTTGTAGTGCAGAGTGACACCGACAGCATGGGTTCAATTCCTGTACCAGCTGAGGTTACCATGAAGGTCCCTCCTTCTCAACTTCTCCTCATAAGTTAAACCATCACCAGTTGTCTCTCCATTGATAGAGTAGCCCTATGGTCCACTAGGAGTATGGTGACTTTACCCCTTTTTATGTGAAAGTTCATAAGTTGTCTAATGTGTGCACTTGACCGGTGCTAAATATAATTAATTAAACAATTTGTGTGAATGACATTTTGTTCAACTGAATAAGTTATATCACTTTCATTTATTTGCACTTTTAACATTGGGCGTGCTACACATAGCTGTTCAAGTGCCTAGTTTCTTCTTGCTTGTCATCATGATCATAGCATATTACATGCATTAAGAAGTATAGCTACTAGGTATACATATTCTTAAACTAACACATCTAATCATGACAATATAAATTGGATAACTATGTATTATAATCCTTTGGCTATGCCCAGTTAGGGATGGTAAGTAGTGGATGATGTATCTACTCCGAGTCCTTATTACTACATTCAAGTATCTCCCTTTTCATATTCTATTGAGTGAGTAACCACTACATATCATTTAAGAGGAAGAGTTCAATGTTCTAGAATCTGCAGAATCAGATCTTTCATCATAGTCCTCTTCTGTATATATAGGCTGTTTGTTCCCCATCGAACAGCTCTCATCAGCAATTGAAAGCCTGGGATCATTTGTAGGATGAGAGGAAAGGACTGGGGAACTGCGAAAGATGCCAGCTGAGGTGTTTGGAAAAGGGGTGAGATACTGCGATCTGAGCTGGTACTGCTGCTGGAGTGTCATGGTGTTCCACAGAGCAACATCATTTGATATAAATGGACTTCCCTGGTTTCTACTCAAGTTGTTCCTCAGGACCAGTGGGTAACGAGGAGGTTGAGGAAATGGGTGTTGTATTGGCATGGTCAGTGGACTTGTCATGACATTGCCAGGATCACTGGAGAATCTCAATGAATCTGGGACCCTGAAGGCTGACCCAACAGACCACTTAGAGGAGGCAACAGGGTAGGAACCAAAAGCATGTTCAAAAAATGTCTGTCCATTAGAAGATACAGAGAGGACATCTGGAACTTCTGCTGGTCTATCCGAAGCTAATGCTGAGCGACTTGACAGAAGAATTTCAATGGCGCCAACAAGGTCACCCCCACAACCTTTCAATATCAACTCAAGGACTGTGGCTTTATGAGTTGGAAATATCTTTTTCAGCACTTCGATGGGAGGTCTGTTACCTTTTAAAGAGAAAGGAATTGACAGAGTTCCAGATAGCCCATCCATCACAAGTTGATTTTGGTCCAAACTAAATTTGGAGCTTTCTGGTAAGGATTCCAAGCTGTTGACATTCTTCTCAACTGGAAATCGCTCTTCATCAGTCACTGCCATGTCAGGGCTTTCGGTTGTGTAGCTGTTCTTGCCTTTGACCAGATCTGGAGAATTTGTTTGCCTTGACTCTTTGTCGCTGTATATTTCCACAGTTTCCTCTCCAGCTTGGCTGTCTAAATGTTCCTCACTTATATCTGAGGGAAAAAGGAACAGAAAATGAACCTGATGTTAAACACTTTAAGGACTTTATCAGAGTTCTAAATTTCATAATGAAGCCTGCAATCTGTCCAGTACTAAAACATTCATTCATTCATTAATGGAACATGGATGTCACTGGCTGGACCAGCATTTATTACCTGTCCCTAGTTAAAAGGTGGAGGCAAGCTGCCTTCTTAAACCACTGCAGTCTGTGTGCTGTAGGTAGACCCACAATTCTCTCCATGATTTTGACCCAGTGACTGTGAAGGAATGGTGATATCTTTCCAAGTCAGGATGGCGAGTGGCTTGGAAGGGAACTTGAAGGAGGCTCTGCTCCCATGTATCTGATGCCCTTGACTTTCCAGAATGAAGTGGTCATAGGTTAGGCACCTTCATGAATTTGGCAGTTTGTCTGTAGATACTGCTGACACTGAGTGTCGGTGGTGGACAGTGAATGTTTGTGAATGTGGACTAATAAATATGTAATAAAGTTGTTTTTAGTCCTCTGAAGTGTTCTTTTTAAATCAGCAAAACACTAGTTTTGCCGGAATATGAAATTGTAGGTCCTCAACTGATATATCTGCTCATATATTAAGAAATTTTTTTTAAAGTCAACTTGTTCAGGCATATTATAACAAACCAACGGGGTATCTAAAAAATGAACCCCAACCTCCTGGCTCAGAAGTAGTATTATCACTGTCCCACACGATCCCATCAATTTACGCACACTCACCTATTTAGTAATCATTTCTTGATGACAATTGTACAATTAATGGCTAAACTTTTGTGATTTTAAGGATGGTTCAGAGATGATTATCTCATATGATATGCATTGATTTCTCCTGTGCCATAAACAGAAAGCAGGCACTTAATATGGCTCAGGAAGGAGGAGGAGTAAAGGGAGGAACACACCTTTTACCTGTTCCCCTCCATGAGGTTGTTCTCTGCCCCTTTTTTTCACATTCTCAGCTTTTAACCAAGATGAGCTTTGGTTTTGTTTGTTGCAGAAAATTAACATTTTCTTTTAGATTTCACACTTGTGTATATTATGCAACATAAAATTTTAAAAATTATGAACAGAAATGTGCTAACTGCTAAAGTAACACTATACAAGACCATGAACAGTTTACTGCTATTCAAACCCTGAGTTCAGCGAGGAAGCAAATATTGTAATTCATAGTTTTGCTGCAGTATCAAATTCTAAAAGTGGATTCATTCTCAGCATTTATTCAGATCCCCCATGACATTTGTTATTGCTCCTTTTGAAACATGACCTGACATGTTGAACAAGCAAAACAAATGCATAACTTCCAGCAGTGCAACATGAACACAAATGAAACCTGTGAACTGGAAGCATCTGCTGGTCCATCATGCCTACACCACAGAACCACAATGTTTGTGGTACCAAACTTTGATGTCACATTCACCAACTCACATACCCATCTGTGCACCATCGGCCGTATCATCTGCAGGAAAGTTGGAAAAAACCACCAATCCCCTTAGCTGGACAAAACTAGTCTAAGGCATCACTTGGAACATTGAATCAATGAGGTAAAGAACTTATAATGGGACTGTTGCATCCATTTATGCTTTGAAATGCAATATAAAACAATCAGATCACATTTCCATCTGTTTATGACCAGACTTGGTTGAGTTGACATGGCGTGGGGTTTGTCAAAATTGGAAGCAAACCTTCCTTTCTTCAATTTTTGTGTCTTTTCTAATTCCCCAAATTTTCATTAAGGGGAACCCAGCTATAGAGTTTGCTATGCATTAAAGTTGTCTAGGCCTTCTAATTGCTCAACCAGTTCGGCAAAAATGCATCATAAATTCAGAAGGGGTCCTCCATTCATTCTCAAAGCCAACTGAAACCTGCTGACTTTAGACCAGCCTTACAGTTTAACAGCTAGGGTTCTCTCATCAGGTGAAGCCTCCTTCAAAGCTGTCAATGTAAAGGAGTCTGGGATTGGGATGGGTTGTGGGAGGGATTGTGTGATGCTGTGGAAGATACTGCTTAATGAGAGTTCCTGCATTCTGGTCCTCAGTTGGGACGCATCTTAGCATCAATAAAGTTTCATTGGCTGTATTTGGTCAATAGCAAAGTACATGAGACTAATTTATAGTTGTGTGTAGCCTGATTTGTTTTTCGTTAATTCTTAGTCCATCTCCTGGTCTGGTCATCTTTTGCCTACATTTCTTGGGTCTTCAGTGGGAGGCCCATTTGGTGGAAATGGTGGTCACAGATGCACATGAAATAGACAAAGTCTCTGTCCTTACCCTTGACCATTTTAATTTTGGTAGAGGTAGCATTAGAAGTCTGTAGCAGCGAAATTATTTTTTAACATCTGCTTAGACCAAATCTTTGTAGTTTATCTGGGCCCCAGCGGTTACATTTATAAATCCTACAAGCAGTGCTTAGCTTTGGAATGACTGAGCAAAAATCTGAAGGACTTGCAATTTTCCAGTACGGATGAAATACTGATATTAATTCTGATTATTTAATTATAAGGCAGCTATTATTTCCTTTGAAAGGATACAGAGACAATGAAAGGTGGTCTTTGGAACTTAAGATATGAGGAATAGTTGAGGAATTTCTGCTTATTATGTTTGAAAATTTGAAAACTGTCAGTGATTCAATTGAGATTCTGCAATTTTGAATTGATAAAATGCATCCAGTAAAGCGCCCTCATTTCTGCTCAGAAGTCTCAGCATTGATTCACTTTCAGACATTTTCCTCATCAGCTATTCCATGGCTTCTGGAAAGCTGTCAAATTGTGGCAGTTTATCCTGTGGCTGTTGCCTTTAAGGAGCAAAGAACTTGCGGAAAAAAAATGACTGTCTTCGTGGGCAATATTCAAATCCAAGGGGTGGAGCTGAAAGCCTTATACTAAATTATTCAAAAGCTGCTGGTTAGTAGAATCAGGGCCAGGGGACCAACAGTCAGAAAATTTCATTTCATTGTTTTAAAGAATCCCCTTTGGCCAAATGGAGTGTTCCTAAGACCATAGGACCATTAGAAATAGGAACAGGAGTGGGTTATTCAATCCTTCAAGCTTGCTCCGCCATTCAATAGAATTATGGCTGATAGAATACTCTTCTCATTCACTTTCCTGACCTTTCCCCATAACCATTGTTTCTCCCACTGATCAATAATCTGTCTATCTCAGCCTTAAATATACATACGGACTCTGCCCACACAGCTGTCTGTGGCAAGGAGTTCCAAAGATTCAGAGCCCTCTAAGAGAAGGGAAGCAATAGCCTTGTGGTACTATTGCTAGATTGTTAATCCAGAAACTCAGATAATGTTCTGGAGACCTGGGTTCAAATCCCACCATGGCAATTGTTGGAATTTGAATTCAATAAAAAATATCTGCACCATGAAACCATTGTCAATTGCCAGAAAAACCCACTTGATTCACTAATGTCCTGCAGGGAAGGAAAACACCATCCTCAGCTGGTCTGGCCTATGGTCCAAACCCACTCCAATGTGGTTGACTCTCAATAGCCCTCATGAAATGACCAAGCAAGCATCTCAGTTGTACCAATCACTACAAAGTCTCAAGAAAGAAAGGAAACTGAACCACCCAGCGCCAAAAAAGACCACAGCAGAAACAGCCCTGTTGACAATGCAAAGTCCTCCTTATTAACATCTGGGGGTTAGTGCCAAATTTGGGAGTTGCCTCACCGGCTAGTCAAGCATCAGCCTGACCTAGTCTTACTTACAGAATTACAGTTTTGACACCACCATCATCATCCCCAGATATATCCTGTCTCACCAGCAGGATAGACCCTGCTGAGGTGATGGCAGAGTGGAATAGTCAGGAGGGAGTTGCTCTGGGACTCTTCAACATTGTCTCTGGACCCCATGAAGTCTCATAGCTTTAGATTAAACAAGGAAAGAAAGGAAACCTCCTTGATTACCATATGCCATCCTCCTGTGGTTGATGAATCAGTACACCACAATGTTGAACAATACTTAGAGGAGGCACTGTAGATGGCAACAGAGGCACTGTGGGAGGGCGATTTTAATGTCCACCACCAGGAGTGGCTCAGCAACAGGACTAATGATCGAATAGGTCAGGTCCTAAAGGATATAGCTACTAGACAGGTTGGTGAGGGAACCAGCACAAGAGAAAAACATTCTTAACAATCTGTTGGCTGCAGACGCATCTGTCCATGACAGAATTGGTAAGAGAGACCGCCGCACAGTTCTTGTGGAGATAAAATCCCACCTACACATTGAGAAGAACCTCCATCATATTGTGTGGAACTATCACCATGTTAATTGGGACAGACTTCGACCAGGTTGTAGCAATTCAAGACTGGGCATCCACGAGGTGCTGTGGGCCATCAACAGCAGCAGAACTGTACTCCAGCACAATCTTTAACCTCATGCTCCAGCATATCCCCCACTCAACCATTACCATCAAGCCAGGGGATCAACCCTGGTTCAATGGAGAGTGCAGGAGGGCATGCCAGGAGCAGCATCAGGCATACCTGAAGATGAGGTGTCAACCTGCTGAAGCCACCAAACAGGACTACTTGCGTGCCAAACAGCGAAAGCAGCAAGTGATAGACAGAGCTTAGCGATCCCACAACCAATGGATCAGATCTAAGCTCTGCAGTCCTGCCACATCCAGTCATGAATGGTGGTGGACAATTAAACAATTCACTGGAGGAGGAGGCTCCACAAATATCCCCATTTTCAGTGATGGAAGAGCCTAGCGCATCAGTGCAAAAGAAACGGCTTTTACAGCAACCTTCAGCCATAACTGCCGAGCGGATGATCCATCTCGGCTTCCTCCAGTGGTCCCCAGCATTACAGATACCAGTCTTCAGCCAGTTCGTTTCACTCCATGTGATATCAAGAAACAGTTGGAGACACTGGATGCTGCAAAGACTACCGGCCCTGACAATATTCCGGCAGTAGTACTGAAGACTTGTGCTACAGAGCTTAACACTCTCCTGCCCAAGCTGTTCCTGGCCAGTTACAACACTGACATCTAACCAACAATGAGGAGAATTGCCAAGGTATATCCTATACACAAAAAGCAGGACAAATCCAACATGGCCAATCACCGTCCCATCAGTCTCCTCACAATCATCAGTAAAGTAATGGAAGGTGTCATCAATGGCACTATCAAGGAGCACCTGCTCAGCAATAACCTGCTCAGTGACGCCCAGTTTGGGTTCCGCCAGGGCCACTCAGCTCCTGATCTCATTACAGCCTTGGTTCAAACATGAACAAAAGAGCTGAATTCCAGAGGTGAGGTGAGAGTGACAGCCCCTGATATCAAGGCTGCATTCGACCGAGTGTGGCATCAAGGAGCCCGAGCAAAACTGGAATCAATGGGTATCAGGGGGCAAACGCTCTAATGGTTAGAGTCATACCTGACACATAGGAAGATGGTCGTGGTTGTGGAAGGTCAATCATCTCAGCTCCAGGACATCTCTGCAGGAGTTCCTCAGGGTAGTGTCCTAGGCCCAATCATCTTCAGCTGCTTCATCAATGACCTTCCTTCTATCAAAAGGTCAGAAGTGGGGATGTTCGCTGATGATTGTACAATGTTCAGCACCATTTTCGACTCCCCAGATATTGAAGCAGTCCGTGTTCAAATGCAACAAGATCTGGCCAATATCCAGGCTTGGCCTGACAAGTGGCAAGGAACATTCGTGCCACACAAGTGACAGGCAATCACCATCTCTAATGAGAGACAATCTACCCACTGCCCCTTGATATTCAATGATGTTACCATCACTGAATCTCCCACTATCAACATCCTAGGGATTACCATTAATCAGAAACTCAACTGGACTCGCCATATAAATACAGGGGCTACAAGAGCAACTCAGAAGCTTGGAACACTGCAGCGAGTAACTCACCTCCTTACTCCCCAAAGCTTGATCTCCATCAATGAGGCACAAGTCAGGAGCATGATGGAATACTCCCTTACTTGCCTGGAAATGTGTAGCTCTAACACTCAAGATGCCTGACACCATCCAAGACAAAGCAACCCACTTAATTGGCACCGTCTCCACAAGCATCCACTCCCTCCATCTCCAATGTTCAGTAGCTGTAGTGTGTATTATCTACAAGATGCACTGCAGAAATTCACCAAATATCATCAGACAGCACCTTCCAAGCCCTTGATCATTTCCATCTCGAAGGACAAGATCAGCAGATACATGGAACACCACCACCTGCAAGGTCCCCTCCAAGCCACTCACCATCCTGACTTGGAAATATATTGCCTTTCCTTCACTGTTATTGGCATTAAATCCTGGCATTCCCTCCCTAAGGGCAGTGTGAGTCAGCCTACAGCATAGGGACTGCAGTGGTTCAAGAAGGTAGCTCACCACCACCTTCTCAAGGACAAGCAGGGACAGTCAATAAATGCTGGCCTGCCAGCAATGCCCACATCCCATGAAAAGCAAATTCCTCCTCAACCCAGTCTTAAATTGGTGTCACCTCATTCTGAGACTATGCTCTTTGGAATAGAATCTCCCGTGACCGCAATCATCGTCTCAGCATTTGCCCTTTCAAGCCCTTAAGAATCCTATATGTTTCAAAGGAATTACCTCTCATTCTTCTAAATTCCAATGAGTAAACATCCAACTTTTGTAACCAGTTGAAATAAGGGCCAACGTTCCATTACTGAAAACAAAAAATGCTGGAAATCACAGCGGGTCAGGCAGCATCCGTGGAAAGAAAGCAAGCTAACATTTTGAGTCTAGATGGCTCTTCATCTTCCTAACCTTCTGTGATTTCCAATAATTTTTGGTTTCAGTACAGATTCCAGCATCAGCAGTGATTTGCTCAAACATTCCATCAGCTTTCTGATTACCTGCTGCCCCTGTGTGCTAGCTTTCTGTGTTTTATGCACAAGTACCTCCAAGTTCCTTTGTGTTGAAGCTTTCTGTGGTTTATCTCCATTTAAATAATATTGTTCCTTTGTTCTCCCTTCCAAAAGGAACAAGTCCACATTTCCCCACATTATACTCCATCTGCCAGCTTTTTGCTGATTTACTTAACATGTCAATATCTCTCTGTAAACTGTTTTGTCCCTCTCACAATTTGCTTTTCCAGTTATTTTTCTGCAAAGTTGGTTCCAGTGCATTCACTTCATTCCACCAGCACTGGTCCACATGGACCACCACTGGTCAGAGGTCACCAACCTGAAAAAGAATGCTTTATTCCCATTGGTTGTTTCCAGCCGGTGAGCTAGTTCTCTATCCACGTCAATACACAACCACCAACACTGTTGGCTCTTATCTTTTGACTTAGCCTTTTGTGAGGGTGAACACCTTTTGGAAGTCCAAATACATCTACTGGTTTCCATCTATCTAGGTGGGTAGAGACTCCCTCAAAAGGCTCCAATAAATTAATCAGATACAATTTCCCTTTCATGAAACCATGCTGATTATGTGTGATTCGATCATGATTTTCTAAATGTGCTGCTACTACTTCTTTGATAAAGGATTCCAATATTTTGTCCAACAATAGATGTTAGGCTAATTGGCCTATAGTTCCTCACTTTTTGCTTCTGTCCCTTTTTGAATAAGGGTGTCAGATTGGCAGTTTTCCAATCCCCTGGTACTTTTTCAAAATCCAAGGATTTTTGGAAAATTACAATGAATGTCTCCATTATCTCTGAACTTAATTCTTTTTAGACTCTAGGATGCAGACCATCAGGGCCAAGGGATTTATCTGCCTTTAGCCCAAGTAGTTTGTCTAATACTAACTCTCCATTGATGGTGACAGGACTTACTTCCTCCCCCATATTCTTCAGTATTAATGGGCTGTTCAAAGCATCTTCACTGTAAAGGCTGATGCAAAATATCTGTTTAACTCCTCTGCCATTTCCTTGTTTCTCAATACTATCTTACAGATACATTTTTTGATGGGCCCATGTTGATTTTGACCACTGTCTTCCTTTTTATCTTTTTAAAGAAGCTCTTATTGTCAGTTTTTATACCCATCACTAGTTTGACCTCATAGTTTATTTTCTCTTTCTTTTTTTTCTACTTTGCTGGACTCCAAATGTATCTCTGTCTTCGGTGCTATCATTAACTTCTGTTTCCTTGTAAGGTTTTTCTTTCAACTTAATCCTTCCCATATCTTCCTTGGTTAGCCATAGCTGGTTTAGCCTTCTCCTAGAATCTTTCCTTCTTACTGCAATTTATTTTTGCTGAGACATGAATTACCTCATTTTTTAATGGCTGCCACTTGATTGCTTACTGGCTCTCCTGTGAATCTATCTGCCCAGTCCACTTCACTTAACTCTATCCTCTTTTCATTGTATTTCCCTTTATTTAAGGTGAACGCAGCTGTTTCTGAGAGAGATGAAAAAAACTGCAAACACTGGAATCCAAGATAGGCAAACAGTCCTGAAGAAGGGTAATACCTGACATGTTGACTGCTCTTTTCCTCCAGATGCTGCTAGCCTGCTATGTTCTTCCAGCCTCCTGAATGTCTACAGTTGTTTCTGACACAAGTCGCTCAATCTCAAACTGAATATTAAATTCTATCATGTTATGGTCATAACTTCCTAGGAATCTTTTACTCTGGGATCATTTGTCAAACCAGCCTCATTGCCCATGACACGATCCAAGATAACTGGTTCCCTGGTTGGCTCCATATCATATTACTCTAGGAAACTATCCTTAATGCAGTCTATGATTTCATTGTCACAGCTACCCTTTCCAACTTGATTAATGTAATCAACATGAAGATTAAATTCTACCATAATTCTAGCTCTATTCTTTTTACATGCTCCTACTATTTGTTGATTTATAGCCTTTCCTACAGAGTAGCGACTGTTTGGGGGTCTGTGCACGACTCCTACTAATATCTTCTTCCCCTTGCTGTTTTTCACCTCCACCCAAACGGACCCTACATTCATCCGAGCCTAGACCATCCCTCACAAACGTCTTCATCTCTTATTAACAGTGCAATCCCATCATCTTTTCCCTCCCTCCTATCTTTCCAAAAGGCCAAGTATCCTTGAATGTGAAGTTCTTAGTTTTTATCTCTTGAACTTTTGATTCCCATTCGACCTGGTTCACAAGGAAGCCTGGATGCCCTCTGCCTGACTTCCTCACTTTCTCCAACTGTGATCATCAGGAGCTTTCAAACTCCTTATTTACCTTGCCAGGAACCATTTCACCGTACAGCTTCCCAGCTTCTCAATCCCCAGGTTTCAGTCTCCACCTAATTCCCACTGGCATCAGGAAGAAAATCAGCTTCTCATACAGGGAGTAACATTTACCTCAACTTTATCCTGGTGATATTATGGGTATTTCCCTCCTGCTGCATTGAAGTTCTGAAAAAAGATGGCTGAGTTTATGATAGATAAAAGGTACTGCAGATGCTGGAGAATCCGAGATAACAAGGTGTGGGGCTGGATGAACACAGCAGGCCAAGCAGCATCATAGGAGCAGGAAAGATTGACGTTTCGGGCCTAGACCCTTCATCAGAAATGAGGGAGGGGAAGAGGGTTCTGAAATAAATAGGGAGAGAGGGGGAGGCGGATAGAGGATGGATAGAGGAGAGGATAGGTGGAGAGGAGGCAGACAAGTCGAAGAGGCGGGGATGGAGCCAGTAAAGGTGAGTGTAGGTGGGGGGGTAGGGAGGAGATAGGTCAGTCCAGGGAGGATGGACAGGTCAAGGGGGCACGATGATGTTAGTAGATAGGAGATGGGGGTGGGGCTTGAGGTGGGAGGAGGGGATAGGTGAGAGGAAAAACAGGTTAGGGAGGTGGAGATGAGCTGGGCTGGTTTTGGGATGCGGTTGGGGGAGGGGGGATTTTGAAGCTTGTGAAATCCACATTGATACCATTGGGCTGCAGGGTTCCCAGGCTGAATATGATTTGCTGTTCCTGCAGCCTTCGGGTGGCATCACTGTGGCATTGCAGGAGGCCCAGGATGGACATGTCGTCTGAGGAATGGGAGGGGGAGTTGAAATGGTTCGCGACTGGGAGGTGCAGTTGTTTGTTGCGAACTGAGCGCAGGTGTTCTGCAAAGCGGTCCCCAAGCCTCTGCTTGGTTTCCCCAATGTAGAGGAAGCCACAATGGGTACAGCGGATGCAGTATACCACATTGGCAGATGTGCAGGTGAACATCTGCCTGATGTGGAAAGTTTTCTTGGGGCCTGGGATTGGGGTGAGGGAGGAGGTGTGGGGGCAGGTGTAGCACTTCCTGCGGTTGCAGGGAAAAGTGCCGGGTGTGGTGGGGCTGGAGGGGAGTGTGGAGCGGACAAGGGGGTCGCGGAGGGAGTGGTCCCTCTGGAAGGCAGATAAGGGTGGGGAGGGAGAAATGTCTTTGGTGGTGGGGTCTGATTGCAGATAGCGGAAGTGTCTGAGGATGATGCGTTGGATCCGGAGGTTGGTGGGGTGGTACGTGAGGCCGAGGGGGATTCTTTTTTGGTTATTATTGCGGGGACGGGGCATGAGGGATGAGTTACGGGAAATGCGGGAGACACGGTTGAGGGCGTTCTCGACCACTGTAGGGGGGAAGTTGCGGTCCTTGAAGAACGAGGACATCTGAGACGTAAGGGAGTGGATGTCTCATCCTGGGAGCAGATGCAGTGGAGGCGAAGGAATTGGGAATAGGGGATGGCATTTTTGCAGGAAGGTGGGTGGGAGGAGGTGTATTCCAGGTAGCTGTGGGAGTCAGTGGGCTTGAAATGGACATCTGTTTCTAGGTGGTTACCCGAGATGGAGACAGAGAGGTCCAGGAAGGAGAGAGAAGTGTTGGAGATGGTCCAGGTGAACTTCAGGTTGGGGTGGAAGGTGTTGGTGAAGTGGATGAACTGTTCGAGGTCCTCGTGGGAGCACGAGGCGGCGCCGATGCAGTCATCAATGTAACGGAGGAAGAGGTGGGGTTTAGGGCCAGTGTAGGTACGGAAGAGGGATTGTTCCACGTAACCTACAAAGAGGCAGGCATAGCTTGGGCTCATGCGGGTACCCATGGCCACCCCCTTTGTCTGTAGGAAGCGGGAGGAATTGAAAGAAAAGTTGTTGAGGGTGAGGACGAGTTCGGCTAAGCGGATGAGGGTGTCGGTGGAGGGGGATTGGTCAGTTCTGCGGGACAGGAAGAAGCGGAGGGCCTTTAGGCCATCCGCATGGGGAATGCAGGTGTATAGGGACTGGACGTCCATAGTAAAAATGAGGTGTTGGGGACCGGGGAATTGGAAGTTCTGGAGGAGGTGGAAGGTGTGGGTGGTGTCACGGATGTAGATGGGGAGTTCCTGGACCAAGGGGGTGAAAATGGAGTCTAGGTAGGTGGAGATGAGTTCGGTGGGGCAGGAGCAGGCGGAGACAATGGGTCGACCAGGGCATTCAGGTTTGTGGATTTTGGGAAGGAGATAGAAGTGGGCGGTGCGGGGTTGGGGAACGATGACATTGGAGGCGGTGGGTGGGAGTTCACCTGAGGTGATGAGGTTGTGGATGGTTTGGGAGATGATGGTTTGGTGCTCGGGGGTGGGGTCATGATCCAGGGGGTGGTAGGAGGAGGTGTCGGAGAGTTGGCGCCTGGCCTCAGCAACGTAGAGGTCAGTGCGCCATACTACGACTGCCCCTCCCATGTCCGTGGGTTTTATGGTGAGGTTGAGATTGGAGCGGAGGGAGCAGAGGGCTGTATGTTCTGCGGTGGAGAGGTTGGAGTGTTTGAGAGGGGTAGAGAGGTTGAGGCGATTGATGTCTCGATGGCAGTTGGAGATGAAGAGGTCGAGGGAGGGTAGGAGGCCTTGGGGTGGTGTCCAGGAGGAGGGCTTGTGTCGGAGGCGGGAGAAGGGCTCAGTAGAGGGAGGGTTAGATTCGCGGATGGAGAAGTAAGCGTGGAGGCTGAGGCGGCGGAAAAACTGCTCAATATCCAAGCGTGAGCGGTATTCGTTGATATCCTCCTCCCACCTCAAGCCCCACCCCCATCTCCTATCTACTAACATCATCCCACCCCCTTGACCTGTCCGTCCTCCCTGGACTGACCTATCTCCTCCCTACCCCCCCACCTACACTCACCTTTACTGGCTCCATCCCCGCCTCTTCGACTTGTCTGCCTCCTCTCTACCTATCCTCTCCTCTATCCATCCTCTATCTGCCTCCCTCTCTCTCCCTATTTATTTCAGAACCCTCTTCCCCTCCCCCATTTCTGATGAAGGGTCTAGGCCCGAAACGTCAAGCTTTCCTGCTCCTATGATGCTGCTTGGCCTGCTGTGTTCATCCGGCCCCACACCTGGCTGAGTTTATGCTTATTTTAATGGGTCAATCCTAGCCCAAGTGACATTTACTGTGTAATGTACATTTCAAGTTTAGTATTTAGCAAAGTGAAAACTGCTTCAAATCAACTAAGTCCATCATAACAGTTCCCTCAAATAGCTTTCTAAACCAATACACAGGTTTCCTGTTCCCACAGCAGATTCTTAAAAGCTCTCAATTATGAAATTGAGGGACTTAGCTGAACAACAGGAGCAGCCTGAAGGGTCTAGGCCCGAAACGTCAAGCTTTCCTGCTCCTACGATGCTGCTTGGTCTGCTGTGTTCATCCAGCTCCACACCTTGTTATCTCGGATTCTCCAGCATCTGCAGTACCTCTTATCTCTGATAAAATAAAGAACTGCAGATTCTGAAGATCTGAAAGAAAAATAGAAAATGCTGGAGAAACGCAGCAGGTCTGGCAGCATCTATGGAGACAAAGCAGAGCCAACATTTCAGGTCCAATGACCCTTTTTCAGAATTGACTCTTCTTCAGAGTGAATATTGAATTCTTTTTATTGTTTAATGCAAACCTTCATAACAACATAGTGTTCAGTTTTTGTCCTCAATAAAATCTAATGGAATTGTTTGCCTGTCTGCTACAGAACCTGTGTGAATTCATTGTATTAAAATCTATGGATTGGCAATCAGATAAGTCCTCTTGATGAATATTCCTTTTTGCTGGACGTTGAAGACTAAAAGCAGCCCATGAAGCTAATGATTCAACATGTCAAACGTAACTTATGCAAATGTTGTCAAAATAAGTGGTGAAGCAGAATATTAAAACTTCAATAACTTCTGGCTCATACCAAAGTGCTTCATAGCCAATGAAAAATATTTTACAGTTTTGCCACTGGAAGTTACTATCTATTGCATGGCATCATGTAGTTCATTTGGCAAAATTTGTAAATCACAATTGTCACAAATATTTGCCTGTACTAAACAAACCAGAGGATAGTTCCAAGTATTTGTCCATCTTAAAATATTTTTAACTTAATGATTTTCTTCTTTATTTTGCATTAAGTTAAATTGATTGAGGGTTTTTTTTAATAATTTGAAGTAAGTTTCTGCATTTCACCTACCTATTCCATTTAATATTTTGTTTACAGCAGGATGGTCCTCTCGTAACAATTTTCCTTCTGGACTTTATAGAATAGGCGTCAATAACTTGATCTTCCTGGTCATTTTCTTTACATTTAAATTTGTTACTGTACTGCATCATGATTGGCATTCAAATCTTTATTTGGTCGGTGACTACAGTTAAAAGCATTGCCTCAAATGTCATCTGACAGTGGATTTCACAACCTTAGATCCATCTCCAAAGTGTAGCAGCATTCCAGCTGTAATCCCCAGTTCCCTTTTTGTGTTTTAAGTTTAAGTCTCATGCTGATCAGGCATTGATAGTGTAAGCATTCCCAAACTGCTTTCCAAAATTCCGTTGTCCAATCCATAACGTATGTATTTTTGAAAATTGTTTTTGACCTATGTTACATAACTGAATTTCTGTTGGATTCTCCTGATTTCCCATCATGTTTACCAGAGGTTTATCTGAGTCTCTGGTGAAGTGGCAATTTTTGGCTGCTAATGCTATTTCCCTGGCGATTCTACTGATCTTGTTATACTGGTAGATGGAAAATTCCAACTGTATTTTGTTAAATTACCACTGTTGTCTGCCTTCTTTTTCGCTGAGTATTGAACACTCTACGTTGGTGCCTTTAACAAAAGAATTGCAGAAAATAAATAACACATTTCCAACTACTGATCATAACTTCCAGCCAACATCAAATTCTAGATCATCAGTGTCCTAGAAGCATAGAATCGTACAGTACAGCAGTGGCCCTTTGGCCCATCAATTCAATACTGTAAAATACCTCCTCACTAATATGCCTAGCTTGAACTAATTTTTCATCCAGCTCTATAAACTACCATGGACTCCTGGTTTTAGTTAACTTTGAAAAAACATTGTATGGGAAAAATGTATCACAGCATTTGACAATCTGCTTACTTTGTAATATGCATTAAATAATCAATGAATTTTATGAGGCAATCTTCTTCCCATTTCAGATATGCACCGTAATTACAACAAAAACTACATTTTACATTTACTATACTGTTCTGGTGTAGAAGCTGGTTTTAAACATATAAGTATACTTGGCAAAGATTATACTGTACCTAAATGAACACCACTTTCAACAGAAAAAGAACAATGCTGTAAAGAATAAATTGAATAAATTTTATTAATGAAATATTAAAACAGTAAAAGATACTGTTGCATCATGTGACTTCCTCATCAAACAATTCCTATGCTTTTAATAATATCATCTGTGTCAACAATGTACATTTAACCTGACATTGACGTCAAATCTACTGTCATTACAAAGGTAATGTAATGGGTCAATTTTCTCTATCCTTGCCAGGCAAGTTTTTTAAACCTTTGTGTTTTTCTCTTCTATTTTTCCATTGAAACTCAGAAATAGTCTTTTGAAACTTATTGTTTCCAATTCAATGTCTCCCCTATGTAATATTTACTAAGAAACTTCCTTATCAATAGAGCGACAAATTGCGGATCTTTTCTCATCCACTCTACATCTCTAAAAGTAAAATGGCCACAAATCATACTTTAAAAGTCAGAGATTTCCCCATTAACTTGGCTTCACAAAGTCCCCTTTCCTTGAACAGCATGGAGGACCCTGTCAGGCCTTTAAATATCCTGGTCTCTGGTTGGACTTTCTTGTCACAGTTCATGTTTCAGACTCACTGCTGCTGCTGCTTCTCTAATTTCAGTAAGGCAACATCATTTCTCATTAAAAAAAGTTAGCTAATTGACTGCAATTTTCAGTAGTCGTATCATGACATTGACTACCCTGTTTGAAATCATCGTTTCAGGCTTTCCTCTGTAATTTTATTCCTGCTTTTTTGAAAGCAGATGGTACATCTCAGCAATGGCTTCTGTCCCACTGCACCATCATGTTTGGAGTCTCCCAAGGATCTATACTGAACTCTCATTTCCACCTAATTTTCACAATGCCCTTTGATAACATTGTCCTTGAACATGGGGCCAGCTTTCATATGCATGCTCTTGGTAGTCAGTTCCACTTTTACCCAACCGATTATCATCATATTGTTAGACTGTTTGTCTAATTTCAAGTCTTGGATTAGCCACAAATTCATTCTGCTCAACATCAGGAGGACTGAAGTTTGTATTTTCTCTCCCACTAGGAATTCTACTCTATTCCACTCTATTTTATTCTGTTCTTTCCATCTCCCTTCCTAGACATTTTCTCAGCTGAGCCCAGTCATTTGACATCTCTAATGATCTACATATGCCTTATATCACCCGATAATCTCAGAGGCTAGTATATGTTCTTTTTAATTATTACTGACTCCATATCGTCCCACTCTCCCAAGCTGAAATAGATCATTAAGAGCATTAGCACTCAGTTCACCTCAAATTATATTTGAAATGACTTATCAGCTCCAAAGCCAATATTCTATATATCCACCTCTACAGTATTGAGCTGAAGGAACATATGACTCAACCAAGGCACGACAACAGATAAGCTACTTACCTTTACGTGTTATAGTTTGTGAAAAAAATGAATAAAGAAGAAATGTTTAGGTTTGTTTCTCCAAGCTGTTAAGGAAATGTACCAGTCTGCTTTGAATTCTGTCCCAATACTTATCCAATTACTCAAGTTGAGAGGATCCTCTGATTTGGGTTAAGTCACTCTCCTAATTCTTCACCGGCATCAGAATAAATTGTGATAATCTGCTTTGTGTATAAAAATAGAATAAACTTTTAAACCTTCATCTTCAACTATATGCCAGGGCAACATGGTAGCTCAGCAGTTAGCACTGCTGCCTCACAGCACCAGGGACCCAGGTTCAATTCCACCCTCAGGTAACTGTCTGTGTAGAGTTTGTATATTCTCCCCGTGTTTGCATGGGTTTCCTCCCACAGTCCAAAGATGAGCAAGCTATTTGGATTGGTCATACTAAATTGTCCATAGTGTTCAGGAATGTATAGATTAGGTGGATGGGTCCGAGGGTCAGTGTGAACTTGTTGGGCCGAAGCACCTGTTTCCACACTGTACGGATTCTATGATTAAACACTTTATGGCCTTGCCATATCTATTTTCACGATTTGCTCTTACCATCCGTCCCATCCCAAGCCTTGACATTGCTGACGCCACTCTCCTATACACCCCATTTTATGCAACAGTAGCATGGTCAGCTATCCCTGACTGCTTTGCTGTAATTAAATGTGCTGGGCGACACTTGAGTTTGGTTTTTGTAATCCCTGGACAATGAAGTATCAGGAAATCCAGCAAAACTGATTATATGAACCATTTGGATTAGAAATGCTGGGAGGACATTTGCACTGTGAGGGAATCTAGAACTAGGAGCATGGGTTCAAAATAAGGGGTCACACATTTAAGACAAATATATGGGGTAATTTCATCCTTCAGAATGTTACTAGCTTTTGGAATTCTGTACTGCAGACAGCAGTGGAGGCTGTGCCATTGAATATATTCAAAGCTGAGATAGAAAGACTTTTGATCTACAAGAGAGTCAAGGGTTATTGGAGGCAGAAAGGAAAACGGAATCAGGGCCAGATCTTATTGGAGAGCAAAGCAGTCTCAAGGGGCCAAATAACTTACTCCTGCTTCTTATATCTTATATCTTATATCTTACTTATGGTCTTATATCATTTTGTAAATAATTAAGCCTGGATTAAACAACCAGACGCGATTGGAATATAGGGAATAGGGACAGAGAGATTTTCTACGATGTCTTATAGGACTTATAGGAACTTGAGGCAAAGTAGTGTTCCACTAGATTGGAGAAAGGGGAGTGAAACTTTACTTGGATGGATAGAGAAAAAAAGAGAAGGAACTTATTGAGCAGAAGACACTTGGAAATGCGCAGAATTAACCCTTTGAAGGCCAAAACTAGTGTAGAAGACAGAGAGGGTCTGTGGTGTGAAAAGAAATGGAGATACTTTACTGGGAGTCAGGAGGCTATCAATGATTAAACAACGTATGAAAGGGTGGTTACATTTAGAACTGAGCAGAGTCTATAAATAACGTAGCTTCAACTTATGATCTGCAGTGCCTTGGCATGCTCATCAATATACTGCAACTAAATTTGTGCTGTGTGTTATATAGCATCTTGATAAATTCTGAGATTTTAAGGGATCACCTTCCAGAGTTAATTTTATTGTGAAATCTACAAAGCAATGGCTCTGATCAAATTGAGTAATGGTTATTATCATAATGAGTTATGGGCATTGGGATGATCCAAATATGTATAAAGTGACAGTATTATAAAATCTGTCATCTATTTGTTGTGTAGAAGGGCCGCTAGATTTAAAACATCGACCCACTTTTCCTCTTACCAGGTGCTCCCAGATCTGCTGAGTTTCTCCAACAATTTCTGTTTTTAATTATGCCATTTATTAATGACTGTTAGCAACAATGTTAGAACCTGAAGTAGCATTTAATATGTGAAAAACGACCTGAAGTTAATATTCCTTGACCAGTTAATAAAACTAATAGAACTAAATAAGATAGACCTTGATCGATATTAATAATGGATGTGAACATGTTTACTTCTGCCCTGCCATCTTCTCAAGTCTTCTTTTCATAGTCTTAGGATGGAAGTTGTAAAGAGAATACTTCTGTTGCTTAACATGGGGTCATGAAAGGAGCAGTTGATAGGGACCATAGGACATTTGGAAAAATTAAAATTATTTTCTTGTCAATTCAACCAATGAGAGTTTCATTAACCCTGTTTCCATATGATCCAGTAAAGTTTTAGTTATCTGAGAGTCTCTTGTGATTATCGATAATAGATACTCCTGGGAAATACAGTGGTCGATTTTATGTACATAACCAAATGTCAACTTGTCTATGTGGGAACATGTTTTAAAATGTAAGAGGGAAATTTTTGAGTGTCACTGCTTAAATTGATTTTAAATTATCCTTCCTTTAGAAAATAACCGCACATTACAAAATGAAAGGGTTTTTTTTGCTGTACAAAAGGGAGTTTGCTGAAGTGTGTATTCAATGAAGTGATGAAAATTGTATTGGAATGTACACCTCCGCTGGGTTCAAAGCAGTGGGAGCAAAGCGCGCATATTCATTTCATTTTTATTTCTCTCTATGGCTTTATACCTCTGATTGCCTCTGTGGTATTTGTGACTGAAACTGAGACATTTTACACTTCTTCTCTCAACTCATGATGTTTCTCTGAATTAATTTTCTTACACAACATAATTTTTGCACTTGTGTGTTTGAAATTATATCCTTTCTTCAGCCTGGTCTAACTCTTGTTCTTGGCTTCCATCGGAAATTATGTCACAGATCTGTTACTTGTTTTAGCATTTACTCACATTAAACTTCATTGAAAATATTTACTGAGTTTTCACTAATATAACCTGCCGGAAATTGCCGTCGTTGGTCGTTATGCGCTTGGACTAGTTTCGAAGGAAACCTGGTCCAATTGCCTCAATCGCAGATCGGGATTCAGTTTTAAAACTATGACCCTTATCTATTTCAAGGCACGTTTACCAATAACCTGTAAAGTGAATGCAATAACACTGGAAATCTGAAATGGAAACGAAAAATGTTAGAAATGAAGATTACTGCAGTCTATTTTCCCCCTTCGGGTGGCTATCGGTTTACTGTGGGTTAGAACGATTTCAATTTAACCTTAGTGTTTCTGGTCTCATTGTCTCGATTACAAGACAGCAAAAAAAAATTTGGACTTACAGTAGTGTTTAGATATTAAGCAAGAACAGAAATTGCTGGAGAAATTCAGCAGGTCTGGCAACATCTGTGGACAGAGAAACAGAGTTAACGTTTCGAGTCCAGCGACTCCTCCTGAGTTAATATTCAAATAAATTGTAAACTGCAATTTCTCACCAAGCTTATTTTAAATCTTATTAGTAATGTCTGGGTACAGTTACGGTCTTTCAAAACAAACAATCAATGCAGTTTTATGGTTCTTTTTAAAAGTCAATTCAGGCGCAGAAATCGCTGGATGAGGTTTCTTGACGCCTTCGTTTGATTCCCCATTTCATGAGGGAACGGATTGGAGTTCCTCTGTGGGTGCCGCTTTGTAATATGTGAGTGGCGAAGTTGAAAACCGTTCAAAACAAAATGACTAATGTTTGGAAACAACAAATGCTGGAGATCAGAGCTGTGATTGTTGTTTCAGTACAGATTCCAGCGTTCGCAGCAATTTGCTCCTGACTAATGTTTGGTTTGGGGATGTGGGAGGAGGGTGGGGGGTGCGGTGCGTTGGGGGGCGATGATGACTGTCGAATAAAGCCAGAGGGGATTTTCAGCAACGTTGAACGGTGAGAGATATCAGGAGTACCGGATAATTTTGGTGATCTCTCAACTAGGGAGGCTCTGCCTCTAAATCTGGATGAAGGAACGCTTGGCACAATAATTCCAGTGACCTTGAATTTCCAGGGCGAAAGGCAACATTTACGATTCAGTGTCGAGAACACCAGTGCCCTTTTGATTAATAACGATTGACTTCCCGGTCTCACCAGAAAGCTGTTAGGAGAATTGCTGACTGGATAGCAAAGCGCTCTGCATCAATATAGATCTTATTGTATTTCCAAACAACTCGCCTGTTGCTTGGTAACATTTCAATGATGTTTGAGCCTTTTTTTGCAGAAGTTATGGTTGTCCTATTTCGATTAAATCTGCTTTAATTTGATTGCTATAATTTGTGAGGAGTTGCATTAGAACGGGGTTATTAATCATGTGTTCGAATCCAATACTGTGCCATTCGTCTCTTCTGTTTTTACATTGAGGTGTTTAAAATCTGTCAGTTGTAATTGAGGCAATGTTTCTTTTTAAAATAAAGTGCTTTCTGGAGCCATCAATAAACCCCGCACCGCAATAGCCAGAGTCAGACCATCATCAACTCTTTCTTTAGAAATACTTCGATAAATCAACATTTGAAATGTTAAAATAAATAGCGCCGCACAATGAGAAACATCTTGCAGCTGGTTCAAACAACGAATTAAATCACATTGCTGAAAGTACCTCCTTGTTTTGGGTCTTTGGGACATAATTTGATGAAGAATTGTCGGTTTATGTTTTGTGCAGGACAGTGGTTCCCTTCATAATTACATTTACATTACGAAAACAAGGAAGCCACCATGCTAAGCTGTGTCGAGCCCCCAGTTGCTCACCGCAAGGGATCTACACCATCTTGACCACTGACCTCTTAACGAATCTCCTCGCAGTTCGTAATATGGAGCCCCAACACACATAGCAGGCAGGGCGTGTTTATGAGTGAAAACATCGCTGGGTACGATGCAAATTTATACGTATCGTTAGAGCACAGACTGGTAATTAATTCCCGTCTAGACTTTAAAGTAGTGCAGCTCAATTCAAGGCCGTTTTGTTCCTAAATGTTAAGTTAATGTGAAGAGTCAGCTATATAATGCAGCGGCTATGAAACTGCTGTATTAAATTCCCTGCCTTGTTGTACTTTAGGGTGTAATAGCTTCAGATGCAAGTGAATTGTAATTTTCAGAATCCGCATTGCTACAATTCACCTCACCGGCGGCACTCCGTACAGCGCTGACGCTTTGTTGACCATCCAAAGAAATAAAAGACAGTATGAACTCAAAAATTAATTTTATAATTCTATTGTTAATTTAAAGAAGTTTATCTAACTAATCACAGAATGCTGTCAGCTCTATTCTCCATGTACTCAAGAGCGGGTGTTTGTTTCAAACTAAGGATAAATTAATACTTTTTTTTAGAAGCAACTACCACAAAAATGATCTTAAATGTGTAGTGATGTCCCGGAATCTCACTGCAATGGAATAAAGTTTGACCAATAGAATTTCTCGGAACCCCCTACCCGGTTTTAGTTTACTCTTCGCTTTATCTTGCCTATAACTAAAACAGCCTATTCTAGATCCTTATTGAGTGACTGCAGGTTTGAATGTACAAGTAAAAGGTGAAATCACTACATTAAAAGGTGATGTGATATAACTAAAAAAATCGTCACCACATTATTGCGAGTAACTAGTTAAATTAGTTCATCAGGTACAGCCTGTATTAGGAGGATTAATTAATTAAACTAATAAACTACACCGTCGACACCAACTGAACAACTCCATTTTAGATCAATCCGTATCTTCTCTAGCCTAAGGAAATGGATAAATAAGTTTAAATATTTAAATAACGGTAACAAAGTTAAACACTAAAACATTTAACGATGGTCCACACAGCATACCAACACATTTTGAATAATTTTGACGATAACGTTTTAGTCATCTCGTTATGACTTTTTTGTTAATATGTGCTAACGTGTCCTTAAAATGCGTGCCATCTACAAACAACGCGGAAGCTGCATAACGAAAAGTTTAGGAGCAACAAGCATGATCTAGCTCCTTTATGTGTCTTTTTTTTAACTGGAAATTAATCAGGTGTCCCATAAAGAGACCATCTTCGAATACAGAATATAACGTGGCCAGGTACTACTCTATTTCGCTCGGCAAACAGTACCAAAGGGAAAGTCTCTCTGTGAGAAAGATGATGACTCTGTTAAAAGAATTATGATACATTGGAAATATTTATTTTCTGTCGTTTTCGTTAGTGTTTAAGTGTTGCGGAACGAATCGAATGACTTGCACTAAGTTGAAAGGAATTAGCTGGGGTCAGTATTTTTCCAACAACAGAAGCGTTTTTGAGAGGTGGATATTTTTGAGAAGGGTAATGTAAGTGAAGTTTAAATTTGCACAACGTAAGGGCCCGCAAGACCAGCAATGAGACATTGATTCAACAGTCTGTTTTAGTGTGGGATAAATAATTATGCATAAGGGCACCTCCCTGCTCTCCCCCAGCAGTATCAAGACGAAGAAGCAGCCAAGGCCCCGAGATGTTAGTTCGTTGGAAAGCAACCAGCTGTGACACAGTAATACTCTCTCAGTACTGCAGCTCACAGTTACTCTCTCGAGTGAGGCATGAGCCCCCAACGCTCTCATTTATAGAGGTTATATCACTGACAGTGAGCCTTCCCTGACCTGGGTTAACTCATCATTTTCATTTCGTTGTCTTTACCCCACATTGCTTACAGTTCCAGCAAAATGCCCTCAACGCAATCCCTAAACGCCAAGAAAGCTAACAGCTATTTCATATTTGTCATTATTCGTGTAATCATTCGATTTTAAACCCATATTCGTATCCTGGTTTTCTCTTTAAACTGTAAGCATTCTTTAATCGTTGCTTTTACGAATAATTTGATATTAACCTCACAAATAGACATGTTCAGCGCACCGCCACCTCAGGCCCCGTTAAGTCATCTTCCCACTTGAATGGTGCAGCTCTGATATCATTTACAAGAAAGCATAGTTTCAAAGTCCCTCTAACTTTGGAAGCTTTGCATTGAGGTCAATATTAAATTTAACATTATGATCATACCCAGTGCAAATGTACGACTGACCTTGCTATTCCTGTGTGCCGCACAACGAATGCTATCTCGTCAGACGGTCTATGAAGGTATCACCCATTACAAAGCCTCGCCGCCTAAATCAGCTCGGCTTGTTTACGAAAGGTTAATGATTACCACGCCATATTCTACCAGTGCCTAGGGAATGTCACTGTAAATTAATTCCGTATTATATTAGAAAGTGATTTATATTTTAATTTCTGAGCGCTGCCCTCGATGTTTGGTCTCAGTGTTTCGGGATTAGGCTGAGGGTCGGGGTTTAGTTCCAGCTGCCTTGTCTACATGAGGCTGGACACCACGTTCAAAATCTGAGAGATAGAAAGCCTTCAAATCAGCGGAATTTACTGCGCGATGTTTGCAAAGATAGGAATGTGTTGTCTTTATAGAAAATGTATTTAAAACTTGACAGCTTAGTAGTCAAACATGCATTTATCTTTTAAGGAACCATTACCGTATAAATGTATGTGTATAAATTCGTTAAAAGCCCCTAACCTGTAAAAAAAGGATCATTTCACAGAATCCGAGTTGTGAATGTTAAATGTGGTCGGATAGTTTCCTCGATGCCGGGTTAAAAAAATCCCGGTTCACGCTCCGGCTCCGGGTTGAAAGGTATCCGTGACGTTATACTCTCAAATGAGGACTCTCGTGGTGCAATAGCAGTGTCGGGGTGGGGGGGGGGCGGTGTAAGGGGAGTTCAGGGTGTAAATGGGTCCCACCTACTCCTTTGGTGTTTAATAACACCTCCGAGCAGGTTAATTAAACACTTTAAAAACGTCTAAAATGAACGTTGTAGGCAGGAAGTACACGAGGAGTCTGCAGTCAAACTTCCCGAACAAAATCACAGTTGCTGGAAAAGCTCAGCAGGTCTGGCAGCATCTGTGAAGAAGAAAATCAGAGTTAACGTTTCGGGTCCAGTGACCCTTCCTCAGGACCCGCTGAGCTTTTCCAGCAACTTCTTTTTTTCCCCTGATTTACAGCATCCGCAGTTCCCTCGGTTTTTATTTTGTCAAAACTTCTCGTATCTAAGAATGAAACGAGAGAGGGGAAGATGCTTAAATTTCCTTTACTACTTCTCTAAATAAATTAACCTCATTAAATAACTCACATTGTTCCAATCCAAACTTAAACGTACATCCATTTGTGAAACATTTCCAAAGGCTTACGCTGTTTCTTTTTCTTTAAAATAAAGTTGTTTCTTTTGGCAAATTCGTCTCTACAAGTGTTCAACTTTCAACAAAGATGATTTCAGGTAATTTCCAAGGCATGTCTCCACCAGCTCCCTGGTCCCTAGTGAATGGGCCTGGGAAACCGCTGCTGTCGTTTAGCCAGAGCCGACTTTGGAATCACTCTGAACAGTCAGCCAAGCGTACTCAGCACCCGCTCCACCGAGTCTTACACGCTAGCAAACACCACTGCCGGACAGCGGATACTTTTTAAAAGTCATGTTGAATGGAATGAGTTTACAAATGAAAATGAGGTCGGAAGAAATCTACTTGGAAGGGATTTTTTTGTTTAATTCACTCGAGATGCAGGCGGCGCCGGCTGGGCCAGCATTTATTCTCTTCCCCATTTCAAAGTGCTGCTCATGAAATGGCTTCAGTTTTTTTCCCTAAAACACACATTAGCGTTCGTCTCTTCATTGAAATGCCCTCGATTAAATTATTCACATGCCCCTGATTATAGAAACAACGAATTCTACGGACAGGAAGTTGGTCAGATGTTACAAATCTGGGTAAATTTTGGCTATAACCAGAGAATCTGTGTTTCTGCAATTGTTTCTGAATTGAACCAAGTAAACGCACTATATTTCCAAAATATCCCCCACCCCTTCCTCCCAATCGTCTGCGGGTTGATAACAACCTCCTCCTATCAGACTCTTGCCACTTGAGGAACTTTTCGGATCTATACTCAGAGAATTTGGGACCGGGACCTGGTTATGAAGGGTGCACATGTCCACCGGTGGGTTTAATCTGCTTGGAACATGTTGTCCTTTTTCAAATCACAGAAAGAATTTGCTGGGGAAATTGTGATAAATCCTTTTTTTGTGTGTGTTCTGCAAGAAGCTCAGTCTAAAAGCCACTCCACGCAACGAGTAAAACATTGTATTCTGAAGAAGAGTCAGTGGACCCGAAACATTAACTCGGCTTCTCTCTCCACGCATGCGGCCAGACCTGCTGAGTTTCTCCAGCAATTTCTGTCTCTGTTTCAGATTTCCAGCATCCGTAGTTTTGGTTTAAATTTATTCGAGACGTTATGTTTTCTGTTTCACGTACTTCCCTAATTAAAGCAAATTGGAATATTTCCATTAACTGCGCTCTTAAAATATAACTTTAATTCGTAAAATTAAATATGTCAGTCAGAAGAACTAACTAAAGCACGCTGTACTGGGTCAAATGAACCTTTCTACAAGTCATGTTGCTGACTGTATGTTAAACCCGAGCCCATTACCGATTCCACAACCACAACCTGTCCATGTAATAATCAGAAACAAAAAAAGGAAACAAAAGGCAGAAACTGCTGGAGAAATTGCTGTTCTTGTTTCACATCTCCAGCATCCGCAGATCCTACAGTAATCACCCCTGCATCTTCTACAGTAATCACCACTGCAACCCAGACTCTGTTTAAAATAAAACTACGGATGCTGGAGATCTGAAACAAATCGAAAGAAGGGTCACTGGACCCGAAATTCTGTTTCTCTCTCCACAGAAACTGCCAGACACACCGAGTTTCTCCAGCGCTAGATTTGTTTTTTTTTTCACTTTCTCTCCCCTCTTTTCTGTCACGGCGATGTCAGAATGTAATACAGGCTAAAGATAATTAAATAAACCTGTTCCTTGTTTGCACGTACACAGGTACACAATCTCAATGCGCCTGAGTTTGGCTGTACGGTTATTTCTAGTGCCTTACCGGCCCGGTTTTGCTGGGAGTTCTTCGTTTCCCAACGCAGCGCCGTCTCTCCGCTTTTGGTCTGATGGTGCCGGGGTTCAACGGGACCCGCTCCCGGTCCAGGGCCGCCTGCCAAGCGGATACTGTCGGGAATGAGGCTGCCGATGCACTCGTTAGCCTGTTGCCTCCGGAGTGCCACCTGAGCGGCCATCACCCGCTGCCTCTCAATGATTAAGATGCATTTCTCGCAGGTACAGTCCTTGAAGCGGCAGTAACGCTTATGACCCTTGAGCCAGGACAGGACGCCGTGGTTCCTGCAGCGAGCGCATTTCGGGGTCCTCTGCAGCGGTGCCCGGGGTTGGGAGACCGGGCCCGCCATGTACATATAGGGAGAGCCGTACGCATTCATCTCTCACATGGAGCCGGGCTTCATGCAGTTACAGGCGGTTTGTTCTGTCTTTCTGCAGCTTTGCTGCATCGAGTAAAGGTGCAGCCTGGTACCTGCCAACTGCAGTCAGAGAGGCTGATTCCCCTGGGCACTTTGGGGACACTGTTTTGTCAGAGAGAGAGGGATCAGGGCTGGATCTGTGCTATTTGCAGCGGAACCCAGCGTTCAGGTGGATTCACATCAATGAGACGGCTCTCTCTCTCTCTCTCTCTCTCTCACACACACACACACACACACACAAAGTGACTCAGTCAATAGGAGGGCGAGCAGGGAGCTGGACACGCTCAAACTCACCCTCCCAGGGATTACCGAGCTCTCCAGAGGAGCCACCTTCCCCACTGCTGACATCAGAGCCACAGGAAATTGCTGCATTTGCAAGCCGCTTGCATGGTCTCGGGAGGCCACCTGTTTGTGTCACTGCTCGGTCACCACAGCACCAGCAGCTCATACTGTCTTCACACAAGGTCGGCAGTCAGGGCTGGGGTGGGGGGTGGTGGGGCGGGCAGAGAGAGAGGTGCGGGGGCGCTGTTTCCTGGAGAGGACTCAAACCGAGCCTCTATATCTGAGGTGTGCTCTAAACCCAGCCCTGGTCCAACAGCTATCACTGGAATCAGCTGTACAATACAGAGTCTGGGATTCACACTCCCATGCAGAGACTGGATTCACACTCCCATACAGAGTCTCAGATTCACACTCCCATACAGGGTCTCAGATTCACACTCCCATGCAGAGACTGGATTCACACTCCTATAGAGGGTCTCAGATTCACACTCCCATACAGAGATTCAAATTCACACTCCCATACAGAGTCTCAGATTCACACCCCCATACAGGGTCTCAGATTCACACTCCCATACAGGGTCTCAGATTCGGTCTCATAGTTCCACCTGGCTCACACAACCCAATGTGCTTTTTTCCATTTTGCTGTGACTATACCAACCCCATCCACCTGTTTTGGGGATGCTGGTTTTACACACTATTTAATTACCTCCGCCAGCTTATCTCAAAGAGAAATCGGTAAACCGAAGGATCACGCCTGCTATCGTTGCCATCGGTCACTTCTAATTGTTTTTACATTTATAACCATCTGAATTTCAATACAATTCAATAGGGGCGCCGATGTGTTAGTATCTGTCAGATATTGAAGCCAGTTCTCAGCTGTCTGTACCACTATTTAACAGCATCACACTGTGGGTGCTGGAAATCTGGAAATACTCGCGCTTTTGCAGGAAGACAAAATGTTCAGATTTCGGCTGGATGCCCTACTTTGTGTTCTGCAGATTATGGTAAAATCTGCAGTTATTCACTGAAGTTAAAAAATACAGTGAAGATGCCGGAAATCTGAAATTAGAACACAAATTGCTAGAAAACCCCAACAGATCAGGCAGCATCTATTGAGAGAGAAAAATAGAGTTAACGTTTCGAGACCAGGGACCTTTCTTCACTTTTTATTCTCTGCACAGATGCTGCCGGACCTGCCGAATTTCTCCAGCAATTTTTGCTTTTGTCTGTTGAATTATTACTCAGTTTAGCACGAATTTAAATTTTAAAAGTGTTGACATGGCATCTCTAATAATCCCCACAAATGATGTATTCTCTTGTGTTTGCGAATGACAACTCCACCGCCTCCGCTTTGTTACCGTTTATTCGCTATTACTCCATGTCATTTTGTGTTTGTGTAAAATATGAAGCACCATATAGTATACAGTATATTCGAGCATACGATAGTGGTTAATGATAATGCCATATTGAAGACTGAACCCAAATTGCTGATTTGCCCAACCATCGATTAACATTATCATTGAAGCTAAAGGACTATCTCTTCACAGAATGATACAACATAGGACATAGAAGGATGAGCTGACTGTTTTGCGGGCTATCCTATTCTGCTTTTCCCCAAGAGCCCATAATTAATTTCCCCTTCAAGTAGTTACAGATTACCTTTCTAAAAGTTACCAGTGAAACTAGACAGATTTTTGGACAGTAAAAGAATTAAGGGTTATCATGAGTGGGAGGTGCATGGAGCTGAGTACACCAAAGGATCAGCCATGATGTTATTGAATGGTGGAGCAGGCTCGATGGACCAGATGACCCACTCCTGCTGGTGTTTCTTATGTTGCTATGTTCTTATGCTTTCAGGTAGTCCACTTCAAATCACAATATGTAGCTTTGTGAAAAAAAAATCATCTTTGGTTCTTTTGCCAGTGATCTTAAAACCCTGTCTTCTGGCTATCAATTGTTCTGTAAAACTATTTCTCATTGCTCACTCTATCGATACTCTTTACAGTTTTTTGTTAACAGTTATACCCAATCTCTTGTTGAACATTGCGTTATAAGGAGATCAACCCAGCCTCTTCAGTTTCTACACATCACTTCTGATGTCATTCCTATAAATCCCTCGCAAAATTTCTCTCTGACGTTGGCATCTCCCTAATGTATTGAATTGAACAGTCTTCCAGTGGATTCTTAACCAGTGTTTGATAAAGGTTTTGTACAATTTCCTTATGTTTGGATTAAATGCACCAATTAAAAAAGCTAAGGATCACCTGTCCTGCTAAATAACCATTTCAACTTTTCCTCACCATCAAAGACTTTTTTTTATGTATATACACCCAGGTCTCCCTGCTTCTGCGACCCTTTAAAAATTGTGCTATTCAATTCTGAAAGTTCATATATCTGAGCAGTCTTTGCTGTGATAGTCTCTTTCGGTCCAACAATTTACCAACTCTCCTGGTAGTATGCTGACACTTGGTAAATAGCAAGTGATTGGATAACCATTACTTTTCATAGACCCCTATGAGTCACTGCCTTCATGAGAAGAGGAATGGCAGAGAATATTAGATTTTTTCAAAGTCACAATTCCAAGAGTGAATTTTTAAATTTATTCTTCCTTCCATTATTGCTCCCAAATCATTCCTTACACAAGATTGAGCTTATATAACTGGAGATCAATATTAATGATTTTATAACAATTACATTATAATTACATAATGCAAGTCTGATATGTATTCTAATTTTCAATGTTCCAAGATCATTATTTGCATTTAATGATAGTAAAGGCTTGACATTATGTCCATGTTCCTTTAACATTAAAGGTCAGTCTATGGTAAGTAGCAAAGCCTAATGTATGCACCAAAAAATGTACATTGCATGTTGCTTTCTGGTTGCCACAGACAAAATATTAATCTATTTGTTTATTAAGTGGCCAATGTAAACTATTTTTAATCGATCTGTTCAGCCATGCAATGACACACTTGTAAGTGAACAAACTAAATTCAACTAACTAAATAAGCAGCTAATTAATGTCATTAGCAGATAATGGGACCTCCCAGCTGTAAATTGCACAATTTCTTGATGATTTGGGAAAACAAGGAAGGTGATTGTGAGTAAGATTGAGACCAATATTCACAGCTCCAGAACAGTTCTTCATGGCAGTATTCAAGATCCAGCTATCTTCAGCTGCTTCATCCACTTTTTAACTCCATGAATGAGGTGGGAGTACAGCACAATGCTCTGGGGAAGTAATTAACACCTCTCCCTTGCAATTTTTAAAAAATTAATTCCTCTGCCTTATTGTAATCTAGGTCCCCTCTGAGTACTTCTCACTTTCCTTTGTAATTACAAATCGACATCTGAAAGCTTAACCAACTAGCCTGAGTTTAAAATTAAACTCGTTTGCAAATTGTTGTGTATACCAAAAGAAGTTTGGGAATGCTATTTATAAACCTTAATGTTTTCCATAACACTCCTTCTAAAGTTTTATGAGATTAGACGTATCAGACTCAGAATTTTAACTCATTTTCTCTCTCCACAGATGCTGCCAGAGTTTCTCCAGCATTTTTCTTTTGTTTTTACTTAAGATTAATCATACATTAGCTACCATAGATGTATCAAATTGCTTATGTAGTAAAAGAAATTTCTTTACCATAATTCAATGCTGTAATCTGTACATAAAGTCATGGACCAAAGAATAATAAGAGCAATTGAAGAATGGCACACAAAAAAAAACTCTCAAAAGGTTTTGGTGAGAAAGTTTGGAGAAGAATATTATTCATTTATGCACCAAAATGTCTCTGCCACATGTCAAGCCTCAAGCTACTCTTACTGAAAAGAAACAAGTACTGTTGTCATTTCTGGCATGACTAACAGCACAGTGCTGACACACAGCATTGCTCCGTAGCTACATCTGTGATTGCAGAAGAAGACACAATAAATTCCTTAGCTACACATACCCTTCTCACACAGAACTCCTCAGTGAGGTTGAGGTAGAACACTTGTGGTGAGATAGTGAGTCTTACTAATCCATTTAAACTGGAAAGATGTTTGGAACACAAATAAAGACCACTATTAATCTAATTATAAATGCTAATATAAAAAACAAATACATGTAAAGTCATATTCAGCGTGAGCTTGAGTTTCAGTTCTTAAAGCAGACAAAACAAACTTTTGAGTAGTTTTTCTTGAAATTATTGAATATAATGTCCTCCTATCAAATTCACCCAGTTGGCTTAAGAGATATTTGCATATGTTCAACAAATATGTTCTGCTGTGTCTGTAAAATGTGGCTGACAGTTCCATAGATGTAGTTATTCTCTAGAAAGGATTCATCCCAAATATATATCACTGAGATCTTAGTAAATCAATTTATTTTTGTAAATGTCTATTTTTGGCACATAAATGATTTATGCAGCAGAATTCAAGAAAGGAATACCATTTTAACTGTTAGAGAATGTTTTGTATTAACTGCCTTATTCATCAAAAAAGTCAATGTTATTTAAGCTGTCTGGTCCTTCACGTTAAGCCGCATTTTCTTTTAGTGTTAAGGCTTCAATTACAATAACCAGTGGATGTTATGGAATATTTAAATATTGTACCTGTTAACCCAAGTCACTTTCCTGAGGGAGAACATTATAAACGTTTCTAAAATCACAACGGCACAGATAGGGTGAATAGCCAAAGTCTTTTTACTAGTGTCTAAAACTACAGGGCATAGGTTTAAGGTGAGAGAGGAAAGATTTCAGGTGGATCTAAGGGGCAACTTTTTCGTGCAGAGGGTGGAGTGCATTGAACAAGCTGCCAAAGGAAGTGGTGGAAGCAGGTACAATTACAACATTTAAAGGGCATCTGGACGGGTACATGAATATGGTTTAGAGGGATACTGGCCAAACGCTGGCAAATGGGACTAGGTCAGATTGGGATGTCTGGTTGACTGGAAATGTTTATCTAAAAGTATTTGTTTTCATACTGTATGACTCTATGTTTACGACTTATGAAATTAAGGCATTTTAATATGTACACTTTAACAATACAATATGATATTTTGCAGAATACTTGAAATTAGTGCTGACTTAAAAATAAAACAAAGATGCTAGTTACATTTCCACAGTCTTGAATTTGTGGCCATAAAAATGGAGACTGCAAAGATGTTTCTTGGTTTGTAGATGTATTGGTAGAAATATCAGTGAAAGTAATGTTGAAAATATATATATGTTCAGACTAACAAGAAGGAAAGGAAAGCTGTAGAATGATTGATATAAATAACTGATTTTATTTGTATTAGGATTTTGTTTTACCCCTCTGTTATGATTTAAATCTCTGATTATGTCCAGAATTCAGTGTTACATCTGTTTAGAAGGTTTGGTTGTGTTGATATTTTGAGTTGTGACATATGTAGTACTGAAGTACTGTTAATAAATGCAATGATGTCTACTTAATGAAACTTGTTGCTTTCTGTGACATTTTTATTGCAGCTTGGAATGAGATAAAGTATTGAAGTATTCTGAATGGCCAGAAGAACTTCTTAAACTTGCAAACTAAATTTTTCCCAGAGAAAATCTGCAAATGATTTCTGTCCGTTTCAAATGTTGCATTTCCTGAACTGGAGTTATTGTTGGCTACAGAAATCTATTGTTTAGCATAGTATTTATTTGTAGCATTATCTTGTATGTCTTTCAAAAAGCTAAAGCCAGCCCTTGATGAAACTAGAATAAATTAAACTATACTGTCAAAAAAAAACAATTTATTTTATTTGCATGGCTTCTATTCCACTATTTATACAAATAAACCTTTA
The DNA here is from genome assembly GCA_024137785.1 of Ginglymostoma cirratum. Lineage (NCBI taxonomy): Eukaryota > Metazoa > Chordata > Chondrichthyes > Orectolobiformes > Ginglymostomatidae > Ginglymostoma > Ginglymostoma cirratum. Next base: position 3,558,988 of record JAHRHZ010000270.1, on the reverse strand, counting down.
TTCAGCAGTAGAGGAGATTCTAAGACCATTTAGAGAATTTCCATAGGTTAGGAAAATATGGCTATGTTGTCGTAGTTAAATTGGTGCCATGCAGAATTAAAAGGTTTTCTACATGCAAGAATCACAAATATTTTCATTTTTATGGAACAACACAATATAAATGTTGCCACACAATTCAACATTTTTGTGGGACCAATGAGACACTCTAAGTCAGAGATTGTTCAAGTCAAAAACTTTGTATTACAAACATTGAAACTCTGGAAGTTTCTCCAGAAAATCACTTGAAATCTTTTTCTCTCAAAGTCTCGTGAAGTCTCTCCAAAGTTATTCTCTAGAATCACTCAGCCTGTCTGTCTAAGCCTCCCCTCTCTCTAAAATCATTTTGACTGTCTAAAAGTGAGTACCTCTATACATTATTCCTTGATCATTTAAGATATGTTTTCTTACTCTTCTGGCCACATTAATCAGGTGTGCACATATTAGACACATCCTTCAGTGCATTTGATGTGCACTCCCCACATCATTTACATTATATATAACTAATCATCTCTGTAGGCCTTTGCCGGTATACCAATAGAATATCATAAAATCCTTACATATGTTCTTTTAGGTGACCTTACCAAAACATTATGGGGAGGTTGTCTTTGTCTCGTGCTCTTTGCATATCCTCCCTGCATGATCCCTACTAGCTACTGTGGAACAGAGGGACCTAGGTGTAAAAGCACATAGTTTGTTGAAAGCGACGTCATCAGTAGACAGGGTGGTGAAGAAGGCATTTAGCATGCTGGCCTTCATCAGTTGAGGCATTGAGTATAGGAGTTGGGATGTTATATTACAGTTGTAGAAGTCATTGGTGAGGCTGCACTTGGTGCATTGTGTACAGTTTTGGACACCCTGATATAGGAATGATATAGTTAAACTGTAAAATATACAAGGTAGATTTAGGAGGATGTTGCCAGGACTAGTAGGCCTGAGTGACAGGGAGAAGTTGGCCAGGATAGGACTTTATAACTTGGAACATAGGAGAATGAGAGATGACCTGATTGAGGTGTATAAAATCTTGAGGGGCATAGATAGGATGAATGCATATAGTCTTTTTCCCAGGGAAGGGGAATTGAGAACTAGGGAGCATAGGTTTAAGGTGAGAGGGGAAAGATTAAAGAAGGACCTGAGGGGCAACTTCTTCACGCAGAGAGTGGTGTGTATATGGAATGGGCTGCCAGAGAAAGTGGTTGAGGCAGGTACAATAGCAACATTTTAAAAATATTTGGATAGGTACATGGAAGGGAAGGGTTAGAGGGATGTGGACCAAATGTGGGTAATTGGAACTAGCTGAGTGGATACCATGGTCAGCATGGACCAGTTTGGGCTGAAGGGCCTGTTTCCATGCTGTATTACTCTATGACTCTACTCAAAGCCAATATAAATGAAGGACAGAACCTTTTGCTGTTGCTGATGGAAAGCTGGAGGTGGGAAGGACATGTAATCAGGCAGGGTGGTGGTGTACCTAAACTCTCACTGTCAGAATTAATTTCTGGGAAAGAAGGACATGTGTCAGCCTTCACACCCCACCACCAACTGAGGTTGTATCATAGCTGATTAATGATCGTAATTGCACTGCTGCTGTATTACTGACAGCTCCAGGCAGCCCTGTTGCTATGTAGCGTGCATGGCAGCTAAAACTATCTGGCCAGATTGTCACATTTGAAGAGATGAGGGCAAAGCCATCCCTCAGTCAAAGGTACTCAGTGACTGATTGATGGACACACTATCAGGAAGGGGCACCTGCTGAGACTGTTCCCTAAACCATTGCCGCTAACACTCCCCTACACCCCTCTCCAAGTGAACCCCATCTATGACTTCACCTCCTCCTCACACGACTTACCTGTAACCTGGTCACACTGCTATCTTAGGACTCCAGTGCACATCACCACCTCTGAATATTATTGCCTGATTATGCCTGAGCTGAGCCTCAGTTCCATCCTAAATTTCAAAAGCACCACAAAATTACATCTCCAAGCATTCATATCTTTATCTTTCCTCATTCCATCTGCTGGTAGAATCCCCATCCATGCCTGCCTTACTACAATGCTCAACTCTTTCAATGTTCTTTTTATTGACACTTTACCTGCATCACCAGGAAATCAATCAGAACTTTGAGGCTTGTGTTCTATCCATTAATATGGTCTACACCCTCACCACTCTTATCTATCATGGCCAAAACGAAAATGCATCAACTTTAAAATCTATGTCTTCACCTTGAAGTTGCAGTAGAACCTTCTTCAACCTATCTCTATAATGTTATGCAGTCGTAGAACTAGGCTGCATTGTACGAATCCTCCAACTTTAGTCCACTCTTGTTGTGCCCCCTCTCTCCATGTGAAAGATGTATGTCAACAAGATTGGATTGTATTGTCCCTAGTGTTCCTTCAACATTGCAATGCAATGTGTGTTAAATATAGCAGAGATGCAAGATTGCATGAACAACACAGTTTATTGTGATGTAAAATAAATAAGAGACATGTGTCATAAGCATTCTTTATGATGGGCTTAAATATAAATAGTGGGCACTTTGTCTAACAATGAATTATAACCAAGGACTTAATATATGGTCTGATCTTTCATTGATCTGCTTATTTGCATTTTCGGTTTACTGTAAACAGCACAGCTGAAAATGCAAAATCAATTCCATCAAGATCCATTGAATACAAGGTTAGCTTTACAAAAAGTGACTATGATTATGAAAAGTTAAACAGTGAACTGACTTTCATAGCTTCTTGTGAAAAAAGTTGCAACAATTCCAGACCTTTCCACTTTACAGTCATACTACTTTTTGTCAATAAAGATTGTCACCCATAACTTATATTCAATTAGTGTAACAGGACCCACAGAAATACAGTATGATCACAGTACACAGCGAATGTCAATTAGATTGGCATACTGTATAATGACTGTATAATGACTTCTTCCTTTAAGATTACTGTGTCTGTTATTACCCCTCACCCAATTCTCCGACCGAAGCTACTGAACTAGTAGCTGCTGAAGTATGTGGAAATTATATAATATTTTCAATATTGATTTTAAGTTAACAAGCATGGGGCTGGATGAACACAGCAGGTCAAGCAGCATCATAGGAGCAGGAAAACTTGACGTTTCGGGCCTAAACCCTTCATCAGAAAATTGATTTTAAGTGTCTGCTTTGGAATGCAGAACAAAAGTACAAACATTGGAAAGAATAAGATGATCCAAACCATTGCCAAGTTCAATGGTGTTTTATTCAGATATTAATTTAACAAACGTGATTTTGCCTATTTAATGGGAAGAAAATCTCTCCCCATAACATTGACAATGATGGCAACCCTGTATTTATTGGTTATGGAAGATTAGAAGTGATAGAATTTCCATGACTTTGATGCTGATAATGACGGTGAAGGCTGGAAAGTAATGTGAAAGTAAACATTGCAAGCTGTTGCAATCCATCCTGTAGATCACATACATGTATAAATAGTAAGGTTGAAGCATTCACAGTGATCTTCAGCCAGAGGTAATAAGTAGATGATCCATCTCAGCCTCCTCCAGTGGCTCCTAGCATTGCAGACACCAGTCTTCAGCCAATTCGATTCTCTCCACATGATATCAAGAAATGGTTGGAGGCACTGCTTACTGTAATGGCTATGAGCCCTGTCAACATTCAGCGATAGACTTTGAAGACTTGTGCTCCAGAACTTGCCGATCCCCTAACCAAGGTGCTCCAGTGGTTACATCACTGACATACCCAGCAATGTGGAAAATTTCCAGGTACGTCCTGTACAAATCCAACCTAGCCATAACTACCCCATCAGTCCACTCTCAATCATCTGTAAAGTGATGGAAAGTGTCGTCAACAGTGCTATCAAGCAGTAACCGCTCAGCAATAACCTGCTCAGTGATGCCCAGTTTGGGTTCTGCCAGGGTCACTCAGCTCCTGACCTCATTACAGCTTTGGTTCAAACATGGACAAAAGAGCTGAATTTGAGAGGTGTGATGAAAGTGACAGGCCTTGACATCAAGGCCACATCTGACAGACTGTGGCATCAAGGAACCCTAGCAAAACTAGAATCAATGGATATCAGGGGGCAAACTCTCCACTGGTTGGAGTATACCTGACACATATGAAGATGGCTGTGATTGTTGGAGGTCAGTCATCTCAGCTCCAGGACATCTCTGCAGGAGTTCCTCAGGGTAGTGTCCTAGGCCCAACCGTCTTCAGCTGCTTCATCAATGACCTTCCCTCCACTATAGGATCAGAAGGGGGAAAGTTCATCAATGATTGCACAATGTTCAGCACCACTCTCAACTCCTCAGACACTAAAACAGTCCATGTTCAAATACAACAAAGTTTGGAAATATCCAGACTTGGGCTGACAAGTGGCAAGTAACATTTACAAATGCCAAGGTATGACCATCTCGAATAAGAGACAATCTAACCAATGCTCCTTGACATTCATTGGTGTTAGGATCACTGAATCCCCCACTATCAACATCCTTGGGGTTACCATTGACCAGAAATTCAAACTGGATTCACCATATGAATGTAGTGGTTGCAACAATGGGTCAGAGGCTAGGAATAACATGGTGAGTAACTCACCTCTTTACTCCTCAAAGCCTGTCCTCCATCTACAAAGCAAAGTCAAGGGTGTGATGAAAAACTCTCCAATTGCCTGGATGAGTGCAGCTCCAACACTGAAGACGCTTGATACCATCCAGGACAATGCTACCCACTTGATTGGCACTACCTCCACTAGCATCCACTCCCTCAACCACCAACACTCAGGAGCAGGAGTGTGTACTATCTACATGACGCACTGCAGAAATTCACTGAAGGTCATTAGACAACACCTTCCAAACACATAACCACTTCCATCTAGAAGACCAAAGGCAGCAGATATATGGGAACACCACTACCTGCAAATTCCCTTCCAAGTTATTCACCATCCTGACTTAGAAATATATTGCCATTCTTTCACTGTCACTGGGTCAAAATCTTGGAATTCCTTCTCTGAGGAGATTGTGGGTCAAGCTCCAGCACATGGACTACAGCGGTTCAAGAAGCCAGCTCACCATCACCTTCTCACAACGATTCTGGATGGGCAGGGAGTGCTGGCCAGTCGGTGATGCCCATGTCCCATGAATAAATACTTTTTAAAAAATTAGGTCACCAACCAGGACAGGAGCGAATACAAAGGGATTTGGAGGGGTCTCTAACTAAATGAATTGCTCTGTTCCTAAAGCTGTGTCAATCCAGGATAGTGCTGGAGTATTTTCCTAAGGTCTGCCTTTCAGCTCATACATTAAACCGCAGTCTCATCCAAGCCTCCTTGTGGAGATAAAACATCTTCTAATGCTTTTAGAAGAGTCCTTCTAGGGTCTAAAATAGGTTATCCCTCCATCAATACCACAGGGCAACATGGTTGCTCAGTAGTTAGTACTGCTCACCAGGGCCCAGGGAAATGCAGGGTTATAGGGGTAGAGGAGACATGTTGGTTGTTCTTCGGAGGGGTGGTGGGGACTCAATGTGCCAAATGGCCTGCGTCCATATTGTAGGGATTCTATGATTCACTGAAACAAATGATCTGCTTGTTATTCACATTGCCCTTTCTGAAATGATATTATGTAAACAGTCGATTGGATTGTCACCTGTTTAAGAACAAAGAACAATACAGCACAGGAACAGGCCCTTTGGCCTTCCAAGCCTGTGCTGACACATTTTGACCTTGCATACTAAAACTGTCTTCACTTACAGGATCCATATCCCTCTATTCCCTTCCTATCCATGTACTCATCCAAATGACTCTTGAATGCAATTAAGTAGTGATGATATTTTTAAAAAATATATTGTTGCCTTTGGGGTGCATTGAGATTGTGAGAGGAGCTATACAATGCACGTTCTTGCTACAGTTTGTGCTGCAGACTTGAGATCGAAAACAGTAGATGGCATTCAGGTTCAGGCTGCAGGGCACTGTGCTAGAATCCAGCAACTGCTCTGCTCTTCCATGGACACCGTTGATGTGTCTGGTTCAGGAAAACATCTGGTCAGTATTGCACCCCAAACTGGGATAGTAGGAAACTCTGGAATGTCAATCCCATTTGTGGTCAAGAGGGGTGGGGGTGTTGGACTTTTTCTTTTTAGTGGTGGCCAGTGCCTGGTGTGTATCACAAAAGTTACTTGCCACTTTTTCTTTGCCGGTTTCGGGTGTACTGTGGTCACAATTCCAGGGTTCATTTTTAATATTCATTCATAGGATGTAGACACAAGGATACAGGTCATGAACAGGAAATGATATATGACCTGTCAAGCCCACTCTGCCATTCAGCACCAACACAGCTGACACTGAACTTCAGCTCCACTTTCCTCTCTCTTCTCTATATCCCTTGGTTGCCCGAGAGACTAACAATTTGATTCTAGCCTTAAATATAATCAATAATTGGGTATCGATCACCTTTGGGATTCCAAAGATTTTTAAAATGTACCCAGATTTTCTCGTCCTCATACTGCAACCTCTTTGTCATAGAAGCAAACATGCCATTAGCCTTCCAAATTGCTTGCTCTACATGCATTCTAACTTTCTGTGTTCCTTGTACATTCACAAATATACCTCTCAGAAGATCAACATTTACTATTTTCAAGCCTTTTAAAACATATTCTGCTTTTTGATTCCCACAACTGAAGTGAATAACCTCACACTTCCTCACATTTTACAATGAAAATGCTTTTTCATTTGATATATATTTAGATATTTCTTTGCTGCCCCTTATGATGTTCTTTTCCACATATTTCATACTGTCTGCAATTGTATGTACATTACTCTGCCTTTTTGTCTAAGCATTTTGTAGATAAACATTTGGTCTATTTAAATTAGATTCACAGAGATGTCAAAATAAGAAAAAAAATTGCAAGTGAGATTTATGAACAGTAGCACAAATTACAAATTCATTTGGACAGATGGTGCTGTCTTTGCGCCTTTGGAGTTGAAAAGGTCACATCTATCATCCCTGCCAGGCCCAAGGGTTTTACTTGTGTCACTTTGACTCTGTTGGTGGGTAGGTTTATCTCTGGACCGGGAGACTGTGATACAATATGTACTTGAGTTTTTAATCCAATCTGACAACACAGGGCAGAGGTGATATTCCCACTTTTGATGAGACGTTAAACAGTGAGGGCTGTTCAATGGCCTGTTAAACATTAGCGTTAATACATAGAGAGTTATTGGTAGAGATTGCTCTGAGATTGGTCGCTGCAGTAACAAAAAAAAAATTCTAGTTGAAATTATCAACAGTACACCACATTTGCCGCGGGTCGAGACCTAGATTTCTGTTTTGTGAGAATCTGCGATTCTTTAGACGCAGAGTTCTATTCTCAGCTGGGAAATATGAATTTATTTTTGGAGACCTGAACTACTGGGAATAGTCTCAAAACATTTTGATAATTCTCAGGCCATGGTTCTAAAGACAGCTTCGCGCTGCCCTGGAATTTTAGGCCCTGTAGCTTCAAGCTTTCTTTGTATAAGGTTGTGAGATAGTAGTGACGAGACCCACTTTGACAGAGCGAGCAATTGGCCTGGCCAACATTCTTCATACTGCAATATTTATTTCTGCCGCATCTGGCTGGACTGTTTCCTGATTTTTACAATGGCTCCAGTGTTTATCTTTCTAAAGTCTTCGGTATAAGGTGTTATATAAATGCCAGCTGTTGTTTTAAATTTCCGTGCATTATGGAGTTACATCGACGCAAGGGTTTTTGTTTTCTGAAGAAGCGTCTAGGCCCGAAATGTCAGCTTTCCTGCTCCTCTGATGCTGCTTGGCCTACTGTGTTCATCCAGCTCTACACCTTGTTATCTCTGTTATTATTATCTGTTCATATTATTTATGCTTAGAAATATTTTTGAGGGACTTGTAGCATGACTTACCGAGATGTTTAAACACTGTTAAAAACTGCAGCTCCCTCTCAAGTTCTTCGAGTTGAAATTGGAAAAACAGAAATCTAAAAGAAACTCCGACAGGGAAACGGTTGATACTAGCAGATCTGACAAAGATAATTGGGTTTTTAGAGACTCAAGGAGACCCACACCCGACAGCACTGAGGCAACTAAAGTCATTCATTGCCTGAAGATTCATCGGTCGCAGTAAAAGTGATGGGCAGATATTTATATCACACTCAATCTTCCCGAAACCAGTTCGTGAATCAAAGGACTTTTCGTGTTTTATTTAAATTTTATCCTTTTTAAAAGACCCCACCCCTTCCTGATGTGCAGAAACTTCTCCTGTATGTCGCAAATTCCAATGAAAGTTTTCATTGAAATAATCTCATTCCGTACACTTTTCAAATCGACACTGCCTGTTTTAATGGTAAGAAATATCAAGTTTACTTCAGAATTGTGATGGATGAAAAGCACCAGTGGGTCAGAGGAAGAGGAATCATTCGAATTGAAATCTCATATGGATTGCGTGTCATTAACCTCATTGACATAAGAACAGGAGTCGCCCATTCAGCCCTTTCTGCTCCTATGATTGTGTTCATCCAGCCCGGCGACTTGTTATCTCGGATTCTCCAGCATCTGCAGTACCTTTTATCTCAGCCCTTCGATCCTGTTCCGTTTTTCAATGAGATCATGGCTGAACTGTGGCCTGACTCTATATACCTCTCTTTGACCCATATCCTTAAATACCTTTGTTTAAAGAAAAATCTCTCAGACTTACAACTAACAACTGATCCAGCATCCTCTACTGTTTGTGGAAGAGAGTTCCAAACCTTTCTCACCTTTTGGGTGTAGTAGTGCTTCTTAACACCTTTCCTGAACGGGTCTGGTCCTCACTCTCAGACTATGCCCCAAGTTCTAGAATCCCCAGCCAGTGGAAATAATTTATCTTTACCTATCATGTATTTTCTTGCTAATATCTTGAAGACTTCGATCAGATCACTCCTTAATCTTCTAAATTCTAGAGAAATTGGCTTGATTTGTACAAAAACTGAAATAACTGTGGATATTGGAAATTAGAAACAAAAGTAGAAATTGCTGGAAAAGCTCAGCAGGTCTGGCAGCATCTTTGGAGAAAAATCAGAGTTAACGTTTCGCATCCAGTGACCTTTCCTCAGAACTGGTTGGTAGTTATTAGTTTGTATAGTCTCTCCCCATCACTTAACCTCTGAAGTCCAGGTATCATTCTTGTAAACCTACATTGTACTCCCTCCCAAGGCCAATATATTTTTCCTAAGGTGCATAATTTTGCGTTCAGCTGTACATGAGCAGCTCTGAGTACGGAGCCTTATCCTAGAGAAGACTCCCCTCAGAAGATTCTAAATCTGTGTCAAAATCCAACACAATATCAACGATGTACCGGAATCTTGTGGTTACTCCAGTGCGCTGTCAGTTTTGGACGGGATGTAGCAGGTTTTCAATTCCACACCTACAAGCCTGCCCACTAGGATTGGGTTAAAAACTGAGGGAAAGGATGCGGAGAATATCCAATAACTATTAATCAAAGGGAGAGGAAGCGAGTTACGTTTAGCATCTGCCAAAAAAAAAGTCAGGGGAGTCCATATGAGGGAGCGGTCACTATAAGACATTGAACAATGTAAGACAAGGGACTGGGCAATGTTTGAACAACCTGCTCCCATACAGAAAGCTGCTGATCATTAACAAAGGAACCTTGCGCATCTTCAGCTAAAATAATACACTGTACCGTCCGCTTGGGTTTGGGCTCGATTTCCCATTTTGTTTTCTCATTTGTGACAAATTGCCCCTTTCTTCCACACAACCAGGGCCAGCCAGCGGTTCTATTCCACTTGACTGCGTGAAATGTTGGGCAGATTTAAACATCATCAACTTTCCAAACTTTAATCTCTAAACTGGTTCCACTAGAGCTCAATGAAGAAGTGATAGGATTGATTTTTTTTTCTTGTGTGGTAAAGCTCTCAGTAGTTTGCTGTCGGTGTAGTTCTGGGCTGCTAAAATATCCCTGCGTGAGTCAGTATTGTGAACTAACACCTGACACCGGGACTCGAGTTTCTGCTTTTCAAAGGGGTTTATTCAAGCAAATAATGCGATCACGGCAGAAAACGTCTGAGAGCAAGAGGCAGTGTAAAACTCCACCACATGAACTCCGTTTCCAGGGCTATTAAGCTTTTAATTGGAAAATAGCGGCCGGGAGTTTCAAGGTGACTACAATGGACTAGGCACAAATTCAGGAGTGAATTGTGTATATTCCCTGCTAGCAGGAGGCGGGAATAAACATTGCAAGGAGCCTCCTGCATGAGGGCAGGGCAGCAGTTATTTTGAGATGCCAGAATGGAGCAGGCTGCGCCTTGAGTGAGCATTTCGATAGCTTGCAATCTGCAGCAAAATGTTAATGAGCGGAGAACGTTCTCCGGAAACAGTGCAAAGATTTGGACAATCTGAAAAATGATTTCAGAGGCTGTCGACGGATCTGGTGCTCTGTTCTGCAACTCACATCGAGTGGATTCTAGGGAGACACTCTGCACTTTAATTCGTCTGCTTTGAGCCATATTGAAAAGCAGCCCATGTGTATGCCAGCAGTTCATAATATGGTCAAGAAGCGAGTGGTGCAATAAACAGACATGATCCGTACAAATGACGCAGAATTTGAAATGTGTGAACTAGCAACACGTTATTCAGTAAGGTAATGAAGGTCAGTCTCCAGGGCACTGGGCCGCTTTAGTTACAATCCGTGCAAGTCACCATTCATTGTAATTTACTTCTGAGGAATGGATTTTTTTACTAAAAGCATGAGAGAAGAACGTGAGAACATTAAAACCAGCGATTGTCCTGGCAGTACAGATCCTACCTCGACATTTGCTGTATGTCACCATTCAGTGAGAAGTTCAGATTTTGTGTTATTCAGCAAGTTCGAAAGATTGATCCTCTATTCCCGGTTTAAATTGTGGCAGAATTATGTTATGTCAAGAGTTTAGGTCAAATTGATTTATCATTTCAGTGAATGATTGAAGTTTAAAATCCATAACGTCACTTGACAAACTCGTTTCCAATGTCATTGTTTGGTAAAAATCGTTTCGCGAATCTGGCAAATTTTAGTAAACGATATACTTCACAAAGCGCTTAAACATTTTACACTGTATTTTATAGAATTATATCGCCTTTACACATAATCTGTTTTTAATGAAAGTACATTATCTGACATTTGAAAATGAGTATTAGGAACATAGTTTTATCTTTAAAAGGTCGAGTAAGAGGTTAAGAAACAAGCCCCACACAGTTGGAATCTTCAATTTAGTCGGGTTACTTGGCAATGAAACACATTTACCAGCGTTTATTGCCTGGGAAGTGAGTATGCCGGGGAGGGGAGGAGGCGCTATTTAAAATTAGATGTGAGTAATTATAAAAGCTCATTAATTGGTCGGTCATAATTCCTTCAGGTCCAAGTGTATGAAAGTACTGTAAGTTGTGTTAAACAATACACGCGAGATGGAGCATGTTTAAAAATGAGACATTGAAAATAAATAGTTTCTCAAATAATCGCAGGGTGCCGATCTCTGTGAATTGGTTAATGACTGTCCACAATGGTCACTGTCCTTTACAAAACAGTTTGAAATGCCTTGAGAACCCTAAAGGGATCAAGGAATAAACTCCATACGCTTCTGGATTATAAATTCATCGATAAACTCACAACAGTTTTAAATTACACAGAATCTAACGTTTTTATTACATTAAACATGCTCTCTTTGTTACTCTGTATAAGATTCAGTAATGTGCCTTTTCTCCCCTTGTTTTAGATTGCGATTGACATTCAGATCTTTTGGCCCTGTTTGCACCAGACCAGACAGGACAAGCTTTATTTGAAAATTAAACTTTCCGGGCCTTGTGTGAAGTTTTCTGTATCATGATGCCTTTGTATTCATTAATTGAAATGAGTCAAATTTTATGTCACTCTTTGGACTAGTTCAGCTGGAGCAGGCTGTGTTTTTTTTTTGTTAAAGAGCTGTATTTTTCGGAGCTCTGTGTTGTGACCAGATGTATCGCCGGGGAGTGAATCTGTTACCCATCACTGAGGCTTCACTGCAAAAGTGGGACTGTTGTTTCCCTCTTTATTACAAATGCGCTATTTTGAAGATGACAAGTCACTGAAAAGCCTGAACAGGAAACCTTTTTAACTTTTCTGATTTTAGTAAATCCCAAATTGGTGAAGAGACTCGAAAGTTAAGCACACAGCATCAATTGCCATTCACAATACTTACGTTCCACTAACAGCGGATCCAGCGTTAACCGTGCTGTCAGCGTGAGAATGAAGAGATAGTAGGAACTGCAGATGTTGGAGAATCTGAGGTAACAAGGTGTAGAGCTGGATGAACACAGCAGGCCAAGCAGCATCAGAGGAGCAGGAAAGCCCATTTCTGAAGAAGGATCTAGGCCGGAAACGTCAGCTTTTTTCTCCTCTGATGCTGCTTGGCCTGCTGCGTTCATCCAGCTCTACACCTTGTTATCTCAGTGTGAGAATGAAGTCGCTTTTTCACCCCGGCAATGGAAAAGGCAGATCTTCAGTGTGGGATGTAACTGACAGTCCTAGCCGCTGGATTCAGTTGCCACCGAATATTTTCAACTTTCAAAACAGATTGTCAGTTTAACACCGTGATTGAAGGGTCTCCTTTCATTCTGTAACAGATGCATGACCTTTTATAATCAAGATAAAGTTGCCATAGTCTTACCAAATCATAGGGGCTGCTCGCTCATTACAGAAAGCTGACTAGTGGTGGTTTAACCTGAGGGTCAGCATACCTCTGGACAGGGGGAGAGGTTGAGGAGAGTCCTTCATGGTAACTTCAGTCGGTGTGGGAACATTATAATAACTAATATTCAAATCACACTGTAATGATTGTAATTGGCTTGATTTTCCTGAGGACACAGCGCCGGGAGAGAAAATAAAACTGCAATACAAAATCAAAACGGGACTGTCGCATGAAAGGGAATAACTGAATGTCACCATTACATGAATATAGTTTAGTCATGTTTTATTGTAGTTAGTGTTATGGTTACCATTTGCTATAATGCAGTGAAAAACACTGACAGCTTGTGCCAAGATGTCCAAGCAATTCAGTGAACTTCTTAACTGCAGTTTACTTATGTAAGCAGCCACAATATTTATACAGCAAGGTGCCAGAAACAGATAATGAGCTGAATAACCAGCTTTTTTCTGATGTTAGCATTTGGGGTCATACTGAATGTCAGACTCAGAAAACCTCCTGTTCTGTATCAAATAGAAAGCTGAAAGTATTTGCATGTGCATTCAACAGTGTGAAATGCTATTGCAAGTAATCCTGCAGGCCCCAATAAGAAAGCTGAGAGGCCTGAAATCAAATCCAAGCCTGGTAGCTGGGAATTTAAATCCAGCCAATTAAATAAATCTAGATTTGAAAATAATAGCATCTGGAATGATAACCACAAATCTACCGCCTTTTCATAAAAACTCATCTAGCTAACAAATGTCCCTCAGGGTAAAGCAAATATCTATCCTCCTTAGGCCAGTCTGGTTGAGGGTATGTGACTCAGGTCCCAGAGTCATGCAATTGGCTCAATCCGTACTCTGAAACAGCCTAATTAGCTACTTAGTTGTCCCAAGATCAATTTGGGAAGGTCAGAGGCTGGGAATTCTGTGGTGAGCAACTCATCTCTTTACTCCCCAAAGTCATTTGGCACAAGTCAGGCAAATGATGAAATACGCTCTACTGCCCTGCTTCAGTGTAGCCGTAACAAACTCAAGAAGCCAAACACCATCACGAAAAAGCAGCTTGCTTGAATGTGCATCATTTAACATGGATATATAGAACAATACAGCACAGTACAGGCCCTTCAGCTTCAGTATCCATTCCCTCCATCCATGACCCACAATGGCAACAAGTTGTGCTGCCAACACAATGCACTGTAGCAAGTCACAAATGTTCCCCTGACAGCACCCACCAGACCCACAACTTCTAAAACATAAATGGGCAATGACCGCTAAAACGTGGGCATTGCACCACTTGCACCTTTACTTCCAAACTACACACCAATTTGAAGATATATCTCTATTCCTTCATTGTTGGATCAAAATCCTGGAACTCCTTCCATAACAGCACTCTGGGTGTATCTATACCTCAAGGACTGCAGCTGTTCAAGGAGATGGCTCACCATTACTTTTTCAAGGATTATTATGAATAATGGCAGATAATTAAACAATTTACTGAAGGAGAAGCCCCTCACAACAATGACGAAGCCCAGCACATTCGTGCAAAAGATAAGACTGAAAACATTTGCAACTATCTTCAGCCAGCAAAGCCAATTAAATGATAATGGCAGCCTTCTTCCCAGGTCCCCACATCAATCTTCAGCCACTCCTTGTGATGTTAAGAAACAACTGAAGGTACTGGATGCTGCAAAGGTACTGAGTTCTAACATTCCAGCAATAGTATTGAAGATTGTTCTCTAGAATGTGCTGTGTACTGAGCCAACTATTCCAGCACAGTTACAACACTAGCATCTATCTGACGAGGTGGAAAATTACCCAGGTATGTCCCGTATACCAGAAGCAGGAAATCAAACAGTCAGTTATTGCCCCATCAATATAGCCTTGATTTTCTTTAGTGTGATGGAAGCGGTCATCAACAGAGCTATCAAGAAGCACTTGCTTGGCAATAATTTGCTTCACTGATACTCAGTTTGTGTTTGCCAAGGCCAATTAGCTCCTGACCTCATTACAGCCTTAGTTCAAACACGGTCAAAAGAGCTGAATTCCGGAGGTGAGAGTGATAGCCCTTGACATCAAGGCTGTACTTGACTGGTTATTGAATCAAGGAGCCATTGCAAAATAGAATCAATTGGAATCAGTGGGCAAATTCTCCAAAGGTTAAAGTTATACCTAGCACAAGTAATTCATCTCAGCTCCAGGACATCACTACTCAAGTTTTTCAGATTAATGTCCTATGCCTAGCCATCTTTAGTTGCTTCATTAATGACGTTCCCTTCATTACAAGGTCAGAAATAGGAATGTTTATTGATGATTGCTCCAAGTTCAGCACCACTCATGACTCCCCAGAAACTAAAACAGTGCAGTCCAAATGCAGCAAGACCCGGATAATACCCAGGCTTGGTCTGGTGTGATGTGACATTTATGCCAGACAAGCGCCAGGCAATGACATTCAATGAGAAAATTTAAGCATCATCCCTTGACATTCAATGTCATTAACATTGTTGAACCTCCATCATCAATATCGTAGTTGTTGCCATTGACCAGAAACTCAATTACACAGCCATATAAATACTGTGGCCACAAGAATAAGTCAGAGGCTAGGAATTCTGCAGTGAGTATTTCAACCCCTCATCCTTCAAAGCCTGTTAACTATCAACAAGGTACAAATTCACTTTTATCCTTTCTGTGGAATTTTCCCAATTTACGTTGCGTGATCACTAGCACCTCCGGATAAGTTCTACCCAGTTTTCCTTAAAAAAAATCAAAATCTTTCCTTCCCCAATGTGGCACTTTATTTTTGTCTTACCAACACTTCCTGCATTCTATTTTACTAATAGGAAAAAAATGGTATTGCATCTTGCCTTTAAATCATTTTGCGATAGAGTTAAATGGAAACATCTTAGGTAAAATCCCTTATTCAATTCAGATCAAGTTTCTGAATGGAGATTATTGCAAATGTTGGTACCTGAAGAAAATGTTAATATGAAGAAAGACCTGAATGCTTTATTGAGTAATCCACGTTTTTTTCAAATAATGCAGAAATATATCACTGTAGGAAACTTTGCCATCACGCAGCAGTATATGGTTGTCAACAGGGCAATTAAATCATAGCTTATTGCAATTCTAAAAGGGAAGATTTACTAGTTTAGACTCTGCAGAGGCAAATTTTATCTGAGTTCTGAAGAAGGGTCACCGGACCCGAAACGTTAACTCTGATTTCTCCTTCACAGATGCTGCCAGACCTGCTGAGCTTTGGTTTTGTTCCCGATTTACAGCATCCGCAGTTCTTATTGGTTTTTGTTCAAATTTTGTCTTTGTTGTGTCACTCACAATGACACTATATGAGCCTTGCATCTCAGCGAACTCCGTGTTTTCCTATCTGCTGAGGTTGCATCTCTATGCTCCAGAAGAATGCCATCCTGATGCCAGTCCAAGCAATATATTTCCCATTCAAATAAGAACAGAACTTCAAGAAGGGTCTTACTCTAGTACTATTTAAATAGATGGGTAGTGAATTTGCAAATTGCCAAAATATTGAGAGTTTTTTTGGAGTATCAGTGAATTCCTGGATGTGCCAGTTTTAATGCATCCACAGAATTTCAGAGGACTACCTGAGCCAATCACAGAGAGGCTGCAATAGGAATGGGGCTTGCAAAGGGTAACTGGACTTGAAACATTTACTCTGCTTTCTCTCCGCAGAGCTGCCAGTTTCTTCAGCAACATTTATTTTTGTTTCAGATTTCCCACATCTGCAAGACACTTCAGTGTGGTTGTTGAAGGAAATACTCCACTAATTGTCCAGTTTAGACATCAACCCCCTGAGATGGCAGCCTGCTGGTTAGGATTTCTAATTATGGCACATTGCCATACAAAGTCTTTGTGTTAACTTGCTCCTTTATAAAAGATAAAATATTTCATCAATTTTATTTTGTGAAACCATTAGATTCATCCATTTTCTTTCCACATATGACAGAAACCTGCAACCAAAATGACAGCCTGCTCATTGCGACACTATTGTCAGTCACCTTCAGGAAACTTGAGGTTGACTCAGCAATGGCCCCACCATCTGAAGAAGATTTTGCATTCACTGACCAGGACAAGAAACAGCACTTTTGATTTGGGTTTGCCATTATAGTTAACAACACAGACTGTGTTCCAATATGGTTCCAATTAGCTAGGTGGATAGACTGGAGAAGGTGGGCTATTTTTAGGGTAGTGAAGGAAAATAGGAAACTTGATAGCAGTGCTTAAAATTATGAAAAGTTTGGATAGAGTCAATGAAGGGATCCTGTTTTCAATGAATGAAAAGTGAGAACCAGATTCAAGATGATTAGGAAAAGAACTAAGGGCAACATAAGGATAAGTTTTTTTTAGCAACATGTGGTTAAATTTGGCATAGCCTGATAGGGTGGTGGATGCAGAGTCAATAGTAGCCTTCAAAATGACAACAGGCTGGACATTTATTAAATTACACGTTTTAGAGTAGGCATAAAAATACTTATGAAGAATTGATATACACAGCATAATGCCACTTCAGCAGGAAGAAACTATTTTGGAAAACTCTTCGGAAATTCATACAAACAGTCCCAGGACATGCCAAAGTCTCTTGATGCACATTCCACACTGCATGTGTTTAAAAAAGGCCTGGAAATAACCCTTACCTTGATGTCAACTTCAAAAGCCAAACTCCAGCTCGAGGAGGGAGTTTGCTGCCCTGACATCTTGGGTTCTGCCCTGTATTCAATTGTTAGAAAGTTTCAAACATAAGATTGACACAGTGCACACTGCTATCCCCTAGAATTATAGTTTATTAACAGATCCTTGTTAGGAGACAGAGTTCTCTCTTCAAGTATCAGTATTCATCTAGCAGCTGCATTCTTCAGACTGAAGATGGACTAGGTAAGATGAGGAAACAACTGGGAAGACTCCACCCTGTTCCAGATATTGAAACATACAAGATTCTTTGAGAATTTTGCAAGGTAGATGCAGCAATGTTGGTCCCTCTTGTGGGATGCTCTAGGACCAGACAGTATAACCACCAAATAAGGGGTCACTCATTTAACACAGAGATGAGGAAGAATTTCTTCTCTCAGAGATGAAAATAACCTCTCTGGAGAGGTTGATTAGGAAAAATAGCTTAATTAAAAAATGCATGGCTTCTGCAATTATCTCCAGAAGAGCTTCCCATTCTGAGAATTTTACTCTGCCTCTCAAGAAAAGTAGTAATTTACTCTGACCGTTTCACACACTATGGTAGCCATTTTGTGCAGTTATCACTAACTTCCAATTCAACATATGACCATAGATATAGGAGCACAAATGAGGCCATTCAGCCCATCAAGTCTGCTCCGCCATTCAATCATGGCTGATAAGTTCCTCAACCCCATTCTCCTGTTTTCTTCCCATGACCCTTAATTCCCTTGATAATCAAGAACCTATCTATCTCAGTCTTAAATGTACTCAATGATCTGACCTCCTTCTGTGACAGTGAATTCCATAGATTCACCACTCTCTGGCTGAAGAAGTTTCTCCTTATCTCCATTCTATAAGGTCTTCCCTTTACTCTAAGGCTGTACCCTTGGGTCCTAGAATCTCCTGCCAATGGAAGCATCTTCCCAACATCCACTTTGTCCAGGCCATTCAGTATTCTGAAAGTTTCAATTAGATCCCCCCTCATCCTTCTAAACTCCAATGAGTATAATCCCAGAGTCCTCAAACATTCCTCATATGTCAAGCTTTCCATCCCTGGGACTGTTCTCGTGAACCTCCTTTGAACCCACTCCAGGGCTAGTACATCCTTCCTGAGATATGGGGCCCAAGACTGCACACAATATTCCAAATGTGGCCCGACCAGAGCTTTATAAAGCCTCAGTAGTACATCCCTGCTTTTATATTCAAGTCCTCTCAAATGCCAACACTGCATTTGCCTTCCTGACTACTGACTCAACCTGCAAGTTTACCTTGACAGAATCCTGGACTAGAACTCCCAAATCTCTTTGCACTTCAGACTTCTGAATTTTCTCCCCATTTAGAAAATAGTCCATGATTTTATTCTTCTTACCAAAGTGCATGACCTCAGACTTTCCCACCTTGTACTCTATCTGCCACTTCTTTGCCCACTCTCCTAAGCTGTCCAAATCTTTCTGCAGCCTCCCCGCATCCTCAATACAACCTGTCCCTCCACCTTTGTATCATCTGCAAATTTAGACAGAACGCCCACAGTTCCTTCATCCAGATCATTAATGTACAAAGTGAAAGGTTGTGGTCTCAGAACTGACTCTTGTGGAACACCACTTGTCACCGGCTGCCATCCTGAGAAAGACCCTTTTATCCCCCTTCTCTGCTTTCTGCCAGACAGCCAATCTTCTATCCATGCTAGCACCTTGCCTCTAACACTGTGGGCCCCTATGTTACTCAGCAGCCTCCTGTGTGGCACATTGTCAAAGGCCTTCTGGAAGTCCAAGTAGATAACATCGATTGGCTCTCCTTGATCTACCCTGCTTGTTACTTCCTCAAAGAATTCTAGCAGATTCGTCAGGCACCACCTCCCCTTAATGAAACCGTGCTGACTTTGCCCTATTTTACTGTACACTTCCAAATATTCAGAAATCTCATCCTTTACAATGGAGTCCAGAATCTTACCCCCAACCAAGGTTAGGCTAATCGACCTGTAATTTTCAATCTTTTACCTTACTCCCTTTTTAAACAGGGGTGTCACGTTAGCAATTTTCCAGTTCTCTGGGACCCTCCCTGATTCCAGCGATTCCTGAAAGATCACCACTAACGCTTCCACTATCTCTTCAGCTATCTCCTTTAGAACTCTGGGGTGTAGTCCATCTGGTCCAGGTGATTTGTCCACCTTCAGGTCAATCAGTTTTACTAGCACCTTTTCCTTGGTGATGGCCACCATACTCAGCTCTACCCGCGACTCTCTTGAATTTTTGGGATATTACTCGTGTCTTCCACCGTGAAGACTGACGCGAAGTAATTATTCAGTTCCTCAGCTATTTCCTTGTTCCCCCACCACCGTCATTTTCCAGTGGTCCAATGTCCACTTTTGCCTCTCTTTTGCCCTTTGTATACCTAAAGAAATTCTTACAGTCTTCATTTATATTACTGGCTATCTTACCTTCATATTTAATCTTCTCCCTCCTCATTTCTTTTTTTTGTTGCTCTCTGTTGGTCTTTGTAAGCTTCCCAGTCCTCTGGTTTCCCACTGCCCTTCGCCACATTATGTGCTTTCTTTTTTGCTTTTATTCTATCCTGACTTCCTTAGTCAGCCATGTTTGCCTCATCCTCCCTGTACCATGCTTCTTTTTCTTGGGATGAATTTTTGCTGTATCTCCTGAATTACTCCCAGAAACCGCTGCCATCGCTGTTGCACTGTCTTTCCTGCTAGGCTCCTCTTCCAGTCAATTCTGCCAACCTCCTCCCTCATACCTCTGTAGTCACCTTTATTCAGCTGTAAAACCGTTACCTCTGATTCTATCTTCTCTCTCTCAAATTGCAGAGTAAATTCTATCATCTTTTGATCACTGACTCCTAAGGGTTCCTTCACCTTAAGCTCCCTTATCAAGTCTGCCTCATTGCACAACACTAAATCCAGTACTGCCTGTTCCCTTGTGGGCTCCACCACGAGCCACTCCAAAAAGCCATCTCATAGACATTCCACAAATTGCTTTTCTTGCAATCCATTACCAGCATGATTTTCCCAGTCCACCTGCATATTGAAATCCCCCATGATCACCGTGACTTTGCCTTTCTTACACACCTTTTCTATCTCCTGGTGTATCATGTGCCCCAGAACCTGACTACTGTTTGGAGGCCTGTACACAACCCCACCTATGGATTTTTTTACCTTTGCGGTTCCTCAATTCTACCCACGCAGATTCTACACCATCAGACCCTACTTTGTTTCTTCCTACCGATTTAATTTCACTTCTCACTAATAAGGTAACCCCACCCCCTCAGCTCACATTCCCATCTTTTCGATAGGATGTATATCCTTGGATATTCAGTTCCCAATCCTGATCCCCTTGCAGCCACGTCTCCGTGATGCCTACCACATCATACCTGCCAGTTTTGATCTGTGCCACAGGCTCATTTACCTTATTCTTTATACTGCATACATACTGATATAACACCTTCAGTCCTACATTAACTCTCCCTCTTATCATTTTCATTCATTTTTCCAGTTTGATTGTTAGCCTTTTCCAAACACTCTGTCCTATTTTTGTCTGTGCTGGAGACTTTAATAACCTCTCCTGAATTCTCCTTCCCTGTTATTTGTTTCGTATTTTTCCTCTTAGTTGAATCCACCACTACAGATGTTAACCTGCTGCTTTGTTGCCCACTGGGGCAAGTTTCAACATTCCCTTCCCGCCCACTTTCTAGTTTAAAGTCCTGTTGACCGGCCTATTTACCCTTTTCGGTAGAACATTGGTCCCAGCTCGATTCAGGTGGAGACCGTCCCAATGGTACAGATCCCTCCTGTTCCAATACTGATGCCAGTGCCCCATGAAAAGGAACCCCTCTTTCCCGCACCACTCTTTTTGCCATGTGTTTACTTCCTTTATTCTCATGTCCCTATGGCAATTGGCACGTGGGTCCAGCAGTAATCGGGAGATTATAACCCTTGAGGACCTGTTCTTTAATTTGGTTCCTAGCTCCTGATAATCTCTGAACAAGTCCTCTTTCCTAGTCTTGCCTATGTTGTTTGTTCTGGCGTGGACCACAAGAACTGGATCCTCCCCCTCCCGCTCCACATCCTTCCAAGCCTGTCTGAAATATCCCTTACCCTGGCACCGGGCAAACACACCATGCGGGACTCTCGATCCTGCTTACAAAGGATACTATCTATACCCATAATTATAGAATTCCCTACAACTACCACCTGTCTTTTTGCTCCCCACTCTTGAATGGCCTCCCGTACCACAGTGCAGTGGTCAGTTGGCTCATCCTCCCTGCAGTCCTTTTCCTCATCCACACAGTCAGCAAGTACCTTGTACCTTTTGGACAAGGTCAAGAGCTGAGGCTCCTCTGTTCCTGACTGCAGGATCCCTCTACCTGCCTTGCTTACAGTCACACCCTGCTGTCCTTGGCCACTGACCAAATTTGAATTACTTAATCTACCAGGTGTGACTGCCTCCTGAAACGAATCATCCAGGTACTTCTTCCCCTCCCAGGTGTGCCACAGCGTCTGAAGCTCCGATTCCAGTTCATCAACTCTGAGCCGAAGTTCCTCGAGCAACCAACACTTGCTGCAGATGTGGTCAGTGCAGTTCGCAATGGGATCAGCCAGCTCCCACATCATACAGCTACAACACATCACCCGTCCAGCCATTTCTACTTAGTTATTTAATTAATTTATATAATTTATTATAATAAGTTAATTAAATTTGTTGATACCTTCCTCCCTCCGACAGCTTCCTGCCCAAAAAAAGGGAAAAAAAGTCCCTCTATTCTAGATTGCCAAAAGAATTTGAAAAAAACATGGAGAGGTCCAACATTTTCATGTGAGTGACTTGCAGGCTCCACCTATGAAACACAATTTTCCCCCGTTCTTCATGTTTCCTTTCCTGTTGTCCCTGTGATCTTGTGGACCATTCAGCCTCCATTTCAATTAAGCTCTTTTACACAACTCTTCACTCTAAACCCAGAGCACATTAACTGTGGAAATTCTTCTCTACTGCACCCTCCCCATTTAGTGGGCAAAGTTATTGTGACCTGTTAGTACCCACCTTCCTGGAACTCCTATTTAGAGGTCCCAATCTACTATCTACAATTGTCCTCTATCTCCAAGGGCATTCTCTCAGCAATTCAGTGCAATGAAACAACAGACAATTCCATTGATTGACTGTAACTGTGCTTGAAACACATGCAGTGTGTATGCCATGGGAACTGCTGGCACGTGTTGCAGGTCTGACATTGATGTAGCATGGTGTTGAACAGCAACACGTTCACCCCATCTGTCTGACAGACTGACTGTTTCATGCTCCTCAACCATTACAAGTTGCCTGCCTCTCCTTCTGCACCAAAAAGCAAAACATGCCACAGAGGCTGGCACTTGTAACTGAGCAATAAAAATCCTATGTACTAAGAAAGCAAGCTGGCAGCCTCCAAGTACACAGTAGTCAGTGGGTGTGCTAAGAAAGCAAGTTAAAAGGCATAAGATGCATGTGATCTGGTCAGTGCAAGTTACACAATGAATGAAAGTCCAAATCCAATTCATTCATCCTGGAAGCAGGTTTCAATTAGGTTCTATTTGGACTCTTGTGTCTAATGGTGCATAGCTCTATCATTATCTTTTCAATCTCAATTTCAGTCAATGTCCTGATCCTCAACTTCAGAAGATGTCTCTCAATTTCCCCCTTTGAGAAGTGCATGGCCTGTACAATGATGTAGCACATCCTTTCTGGGCTATGTGGTAAGATTTTACCGTAAGGGTCCAGACATTGAAACCCTGTCTTTATCAGCCAAATAGTGTAGTCCACTGTGGATCTGCTGGAAGCTTGGGTATTGTTGTATCTCTGTTCTGCTTTAGTCTGGAGGCTTTGTAAAGGTTTTTTCAGCTATGTTTGGAGAGGGTAGTGGTTGACTCTCAGCAGCCATCCCTGTACGGCCTGAAGGCCTCAGAAAGTCACTGGGTTCTTCTGCGTTTGCTAGTATGTTTGCATCATTGCTGCTTCTAGGATTTCTGACACAAATGTGCAAAATTTGACAGCGATGGTCACAGATAACTGATGAAGTGGGAGCCATTCTGGCTGACGGACTCTGCAGTTAGTAACAGTGCACTCTCAAAGCTACATCAATACAGTCTACGATGGCCTGTACCTGGGTGAAGCCAGCCATCTTAAAGAATCCCATTATGCAAGCTGCTCTAATCTCCTTGTCAGGGAGAAAAGATATGCTGAGCTATGTTCTGCAGTAAATGGTATTAGTGAGATCCCAGATGCATTTGTGGCCTGAGAATAGGAAGATGCCACATAAGACCGACAGCTGCCTCTTCGAACAAGGTATTGGCATATAAATCTGTGACTGACGTTCTTACATATGTAGTTGGGCATGTTGCCCTAAGAAAGAGGGTCAGGTGACCCTGAGGCAGGAGCTGGGGGAGTGGGGGCGTGGAGTTGACAGATTGACTGTATTAAAGCATCCCCTTTTCAAGTTTATCCTCCATCTAAATCAATGCAATGGGCCATTCCTCTCCGGCAAGATGTGCAACAGTACAGCAGTGACAACTCCGGGTTGAAATTAGGCAACACTTCCAACCTTTTTTAAGACCTCCTCACATTCCTGGCTCCATTTCCGAGGCTGCCCTCTTTCTAGCAACCGATGCAGGGGTTTCAGCAAAGTTGCCAGACTGGACACCAACTTGTCATAGCAATTTACACATTCTCTGGTTTAGGGGCCATCATGGTAGCAGCCATCTTCCTGGGTGCGTTGTGCAGTCCATCACCATAAATTACATGGCCAAGATACTGTAGAGTCTTTAAAAAACTTCACATTTCTCCCTTTTTATTTGTAGGCCATGCTCCTGCAACCTTTTAGGGTTTCTTCTAGGTTTTTTAAATGTTCTTCTTCAGTGTATCCAGTAACCAAAATATTGTCCAGATAACAATGGACACCTAACAATCCACTCAATATATGACCCATGGCCTTCTGGAATAGAGCTAGCGTTAACAGCATGCCAAGAAGGAAATCGCTTGTAGCAGAACAGTCCCATGAGTGACTATTGTCAGCAGTGGCTCAGACTTCTTCATGACACTCATCTGCCAGTAGGCCTATGACAGATCCATTTTTGAGAATTTCTTTCTCCCAGCCAGTCCACTGAAAAGGTCCTCAACGAGTAGAAATAGGTATTGATCTGCACACAGAGCTGGGTTGACTCGATCCTGAAGTCACTACAAATCCACCATGCCATTTGTTTTTTAAGACCAGGACAATTGTAATGGCCCATTCGGTGGTGGTTACTGGTTCCAATGTTCCCAGGTTCACCAGCCATTCCAGTTGTCCCTCCACTTTAGGTCAGATGGAAGACTCTTTGGATGAAAACCGAAAGAACTGCAGATGTTGTAAATCAGGAACAAAAGACAAAAGTTGCTGGAAAAGCTCAGCAGTTCTGGCAGCATCTGTGAAGAAAAAAAAGTTAATATTTCAGATTGGTGACCCTTCCTCAGAATTCAACTTCAGGTCTGAGGAAGGGTCACTGGACCTGAAACGTCTGCTTTTTTCTTCACAGATGCAGCCAGACCTGCTGAGCTTTTCCAGCAACTTTATTTTTGTTCTTGACTCTTTGGATGAGCCTGCTGCTTTAAACGACGTTTAGTTTCTATTCAAATTAAAAACAAAAGAACTGCAATTGCTATAAATTAGAAATAAAAACAGAAATTGCTCAACAGGTCTTGGAGCATCTGTGCAGAGAAATCAGATTTAATATTTTGGATCAAATGACCCTTCCTCAGAACTGCTCAAGTTAACTCTGATTTTTCTCCACAAATATCTGCCCAAAATCTCTTGCAAACTCATTTTTGAGTCAGCTGGCCTATTAACCATTCCCCAGTTTAGCGTTAATTTCTTTAACTGGAAGCATCCGAACAATGCAGAGTAGTCACCTTTCACTATGTACAAAGCAATTTGGCACACTAGTCCCTTAGCTGTACTTTGACCAGTACACAGCCCTTCAGTGGCACTTGTTCCACGTAAATTCAGAGTGTAATCCTGGCAGGCTTCAATGGCAGTGCCTTTAACTTTTGCCTATATATTGATCTGGGAATCAGAGACACTGCTACACCTGTCTTCCCCTCTAATTTGGGAAGAACCCGAAAACATTCAGCTTTACCTCTACCGACAGGATGTTTAACCAAAACTTTGCTGATTCTGGGGCTTCTCCCACAGGCCTAGCTGACTCCTGATCTACTCCCTGGCTGGCAACGTGTACCTTATGTCTTGTCCTATTAAATGTCTCCTTTAGAAACACGTTCTCTTCATTTGAGTTGTACCCGGCAACTTTGGACAATATGGTCCATTTGCTTACACCTGTGATATTGGGCTTCTCGAGTCCAACATGTTGAAACCTTGTGCCACATTCCATGGTTGGCACCACATTTCTGTTGAATTTGCACTACTCTATATAGCTAGGCATTGTCACACAACTGTGTTGCTTCATTGGCAACCAACTCCATCGAGGTCGCAATTTCAAAGGCTGCCTTGAAATCCAGGTCTCTCCTTGCTATTAGCTTCAATTGGATCGTTTTGTGTGTGAGGCCACAAACCAACCAATCTGCAAGATATCTTGGACAAACCCTCTGAATTCACAATGTTCCGCTAACCTCTTTAAGGTGGCCTCAAATTGGGTGATGGACTCTCCTTTGTGCTGTATATAAAAACTGAAATGTTCGACAGTCATCTGTGGATTTGGTGCAAAATAACTTCCTGGCACTTTGCATTGTTCTTGGTACGTTTTCTCTGCAGGTTTCTCTGGTCGCACTAGACTCCTTAGAATCATGAAGTCTTGCTCTCAATGGTACTCAAGAAACCTGGCACCACTCTGTCTTCAGGCACTTGATGCGTCTTTTAAGTACCCATTACAATATTCAGTTGGCAGTAAAAAGACACGACATAATACACAGACAATGAGGGCATCAGTTCGATTGGGACAAAGTGACTATACTGGGACAAGCAAACAGATATGCAAGGGAATTTCTAGAGGCCTGGTTCTCAACACGGGACTCCATTAAAAACAGACAAAAATAGACCCTGTATACAGACTGCTGTAAAAACAGAACTGGAAGTGATAAGACACACCACACCAGAGGATCATATAAATTTAGAATGGAGCAGAACACCAATGCTCTGATTAGAGGTCACACTGATAATGTTGCCTAGAATAGTAACGGAACGTCTGCACACCACGGAATGACCAGTTCGGTGAACAAATGAACAACTGCAAACAAACAACTAGAGTCCAACTTTCTGTCTCTTTATTAAACAGTCCCATCACTTCAAACTGACGTGACATCTTGTTTCTTGCTGGCAGGAAATTTTCCCATCACTTGAGTCTGGTAAACAGTAGCAGCCCAAATCCCCTCAGTGAATAATATGTGCTGCCCGTTCCCTCATCGACTGTGTAGCATATCATTCTTCCCTGTAGTCGCCCACAGTCCAAGTCCCCTCAGGACCGCTCTCTGCAACGACTTCGCTAAGTTCCCAAGTACTCCCCTCTTCAGGTGTCAACTGCAGCCCAAGCCCTCTCACAACTGTTTCTCTCATCATTACCTCTTCAATCCTGAACTGTTTTTGAAGTCCGGGTGATGTCCTTTTTCCTAACGAAACAGAAAATGTATTTGCACACAATTTGTGAGCAGGATCCCATTCTTGTATTGTGTTTGTGATTCACTACAACCATAAATAGGACACAAGGTAGAGAGAGGGTGGACCTGATGAGGGAATATTTTATTGTCAGTCTCTCAACTCCATAGTCAGTTTTTAAACTGCACTCCACCCACCACCCAACCCCAAAACCAGGCTCCAGGCTCTGGGTCACCTGGCCGACTTTCTTAAAGGGGCAACAGACACCCAACTACATACATAACAGATGTGACTGGCCAGTCTTTCCTTCTGAGCACATGTTCTGCTCCAGCAAATGACACAGTTCTACAACAATGGGACATCCTTAGTCCTTGCCTGCAGTGGGTTTCCAGGAGTTGTAGCAAATGACAACAAAACTGATTGATTCTGGTTCTGGACAGACTCCACTGCCAAGTCGGGGGAGCTTAAGATGGTGTTTCTCCCTCAAGGCTGTGTAGCAGCTGCAGAAGAGGGCTGTTCTTGCTGGCCTTGGTGATGATGACATTGTAATGAATTTCTTCTTCAGAGCTGTTCTCTGATTTGTAACAAGGCTACAAGAAATCCTCCAAGCACAGGTTCCACCCTAGATGCATGAGCTGATTATCTGTGGGGAATGTCAGAATTGAACAGCATATCAGTAAGCACATTTCTGATCTATACGCTACACCCAGACACAGAGTGCAATGGATGCTTCACAGGAGGCCAATGTCATGCTTCGCTCTGCAACTCTGATACGTGTTGAAGATTCAAAGTGACAATGCTACATTGGGGGAATGAAATTCAGGCATGTACCTACCGTAATGGCACCGCTTCCCAAAAAAAGGCACTCTTGAACATCGAAAGATCATGTCCTAGAATACTAAAAATTCAGTGAGAATGGGTCAGCTCTGAAGCATTATCTTCCAATATTAGCCATGAAAATCAATGCATAAATGGCAAAGCCAGGTAAGAAATTTAAGTTTGCATCTGCCAACATTTGCATACCTGACACGAAAGAAAGACAATTGGTGCAAGGTATGCATCAATCATGCTTGAGGCTATAGTAATTTCATGTTCATCCTCACAAGAATAATCATTCAATGAAATCCAATTTGAATGCAGAAAAATGACATCACACAATCAGCAGAAGCATAATTAACACACTGGCCCTAACAAGGCTTCATACACAAAGAGTATTATATTCTGCCTCCTAAAGAGGAAAACAGTAACTTACATGCAGTGGCAGCCATTTATTCCATTGTCGCGTGCTTGAGTTTGGCGTGAAGATGCCAAGATTTTAACTTGTGTCCTCATTAGTGTCTTGCAGGCACTGCCTGAGATGCAGAATGATCCACCATCCATTATGTTACCTTCTGCATTGCTGGTCCTGTGTAGTCAAAGATTTTTCATACAAATTCCAAACCCCAATTCCCCCATTTCTGTCGAGGCCTTTTAAATAAGGGCTAGTCTTGCCATATTACCCCAAACACATGGCTTTGCAAATTTTTACACCACTGTTGCTTACAAACCCCTCATATTAAGACTAAATTGTAAAACCACACCAGCCCCTCCCCTCCCCAAGATTCCAATCCACCCTGTTCTCAGTGATCCTGTCCTTTGATCTTGAATTGCCCACCTTCACTGTCACAATTCCTTAGTAACCCAATCCAATGAACTTCAACCCTAGACATGAATTTCCTACTTTCCTCAGACTCCATAATCTGTCCCCTAGTTGTTAACACTCAAAACCCCAGGACTGAAAGAACACAGATTCCGAACTCTGGAAGGACTATGCACCTTGACTAAGGGTGGCAGCACCCTCTGGCTGACCGTAGTCCACCTTCACTCCACCAAAGACTAATTCCCTATGACTTTCAGATACAGTTACTTGGTTGAAACAATTAGTGAGTTTACTGCATTAACTCTGGCATATAGTGCAAATGTGAGATTGATGCAGCATGGTGCCACACAGCAACCTGTCAATTCCTTTTGACTGAGAGATAAAAGGTACTGCAGATGCTGGAGAATCCGAGATAACATGCATGGGGCTGGATGAACACTGCAGGTCAAGCAGCATCATAGGAGCAGGAAAACTTGACGTTTCGGGCCTAAACCCTTCATCAGAAATCCTTTTGACTGTTTGGTATGTTGTTCAATGACAAACTGCCTACCTCTGCAACTGCACTAAAAGAAAAACAATGCAAATGACTGAGTCTGGATGCCTCTAGGTTTGTACTGAACAGCCAAGTGCTAAAAGGTTATTCAAGCCATAGAAGCTGTCAGTTTCCAATTATCCACAAAATGAGTGAAAGGAAGAACCTAAGATACATGTGCATCCCTGTGGGCAATGTGACCTGCAAAAACATGCAAGTCAAAGGTGTCCCTGTACTCCAATGTGAAGTCCTGAAGGGGTAAACATGTTGATCTGAGAACAGCCATGATCTATTGAGAGGCTGGTGTTTTAACAATGCCCACTTGTGTAGAGAAAGGGTGAAAGCGGATGCTGTCCATGAAGGATGCAGGGAACATATTGATGAAGGCGGAACTGTGTGAAAGCTCTAAGAGGCAAGAGATGAGCTGAGGCCACTAAGTAACCGTCCTGAGTTTCATGTCAGGTATTGACACCATCTAGCTTCGCTGGAAAGAAGGGAGAAATGAGGTGAGATTTGCTAATAACGAGGTGCAAAGGCTTAGAAATAAGCAGTCTCTGCTCATCTGTGAGATTAAGAACTCACTTAATCCCAACAGTAGATAATGACACAACATTAGGAATCTGATTTTTTTCATTCTGACCATATTCGCTCAACTTTCTCACTATTGTCTCCACTGCTCAGCGTCCCATGTGAACATTTTGAAGTTTTATGAGTGCTTTTCTTGTAATTTAATACCAGAGCTCCTTTTCTGAAAATTTGTACATGGGACATGGATATTGCTGGGTAGGCCAGCATCTACTGCTCATCACTAACTGCCCTAGGTTAGATTTTAGAGCCAACTACGTTGCTGTGGGTCAGGAGTCACAGGTAGGCAATCCAAGCAAAGAATACCAGATTTCTTTCCCTGAAGGGCATGAGTGAACTACGTAGATTTTTACAGCAATTGACACAGTCACTATTAAGGCGAGCTTTTAATTTTCAAATCCAGATTTTTTTAAAAATCATTCAAATTTCACTACTTGCCATTCAAACTCATGATCATAAAACATTAGCCTGGGGCTCTGGCTTACTCATCAAGTACATCACCATTACACCACCACCTTCCCCCCAAACAGCCTCTCATTTCTATGCTTATGTATAATACTTAATTATCCTTCCATGGATTTAACCATTTTCTTTCGAGAATTGAATAAAACTAACACCTGAATAACAGTGATGCTTTTGCATAGCATGTCATTACTTTTATAACATTTTTACTTGAAATCAGTCAGAAAATCATGACGACAATAAATTATAAATCTGATACAAGAAGATTTATCTATTATGTAATAATTTGCAATAATTAAAACTGTTCTATGAGATTTTATTATTTCTTTAATCAGTTACTGGAGATTTAATTATTACAATGAATCATTCCTTCATAATGAGCACTTTTTAGATGATGACTTTTTGCTTCATGAGGGATTTATCACTTATTTGCTATATGGTTGAAAATAAAATTAAAGTACAACAAACTACTGGCCACCTTGATTGTTCAAAATGTGTTTTATTGATTTTATTAAGATACTTCAACAGACAGGTATGGAACGAACATCCACCAATGCTCCTCTCTTGGTTTCTCTACCACTGAGGCTTGTTACACAGAGCCAAGGCACATTCTTGCTGCAGCCTGACAAGTGTGATGAAATGGTCTTTCTTAACTAAACTCGTAAACCACAGGGTAATAAAACTCAATCTGCTGTGAAATCCAATTAAGTCATTATCTGACTGATTGTATCTTTAATTGAAAACAGAAGTGACAGTAAATTTCTGTGATATATCAGGATCAATCGATACTACCATACAATTTGGTCTCAAGAAGTGATTTATAACGTCAGACCCATATAGGTAACTCAACATTATTCTCCCTAAAACCACTGGTGGATGAAATTAAGAATAAGTGCATTTAATAAAAAAAAACAAGATGGCCAAGTTATTGATTACAATGGATGTGGTGAAATCAAATAGACATTTTTAATGCACAAAGCAAAGAAAATACAAGTAATTTCTTTTTTCTATCCAGCATCAAATATTTATCGGCCAAGAAATTCAATTCAATAATTTCTTCTGACATTGTCAGTGGTGACTGTATATGTCCTTGATGCTTACAATCATGTTATCACAGATATTTCATGAAAGAACAAAAAACTTACAACACAGAACCAAATTGTTCAAAACACTTGGTAAAATGCATTAATGTAAACAACACCAGCAAAAATGATTACTGTTTAGTAACAGTAGGCAAGGCATGATTTCTTCAAGGTTTTTTTTAAATGAGAGAAATTCGGGAAGTCATTTTTTCGTGAAATGCATATAAAAAGTTAAAACTAGGTGAAAATATTAAATGATCAAATGTCTTGTTTGAGATTCACTGGTGAAATTTCACCAGAACTTGCAACTTGAGTGGAGGTGTAAACTGGTGATACTGGATAGGATGCCTGTTACACACACCACCTAAGTCAATGCTATGTAGGCTAAGGGTTTATCACGGTCAGCTGATCCAATATTGTCCTTTTTATATCTCTGCCAACATTGAAACTTCAGTTGCAGAACAAGTCTGGGTGAAATAATTCCTTTAATTTCACTTGTTTAATTAAGCAACTTGTGAAGAGGACATCACAATTGAAGCATCTTACGATTTTGTCAGATCATCATCAGAACAAACTTCGAGGGTAGGGAAGACCTCCTCTGGATGCTAAGTGTGAACAGATGTTGTAGACAGAACAGGAAGATTTAGCCATATTGATACGTCTAGCGAAATCATAAAACGTGCTCATTCAAATCACCTTTACATGAAACAGTGAAATCTAAAATTTTTCCTGCTCTGTTTACAATGTCACTAACACAGTGATCAGAAGAAATGTTCACCAGATTTCAACAGTTAAAAGTGATTCACCATTTTGAGTGCATGGTTTTAAGACTTGGCAAATATGTGCAGTTATTTCTGCCATTTCGAAGAGGAACAGAAGAAGAATATGTCTGGTTTTACCAGGTTTAACCCTAAAAATTCATGCCTTAACAGTAACATTTCCACAAATAAGCAATTTAAATTGTTTTTGTTTATAACGTTTTCCAATCCCCCATATAAAAATAAACCAGTTCATATAGTGAGTTATTTTAATCAGCTTAAAAGTAACAGCCAGAGAAAGGAAGACTTTGGGTGTACTCACATTACAAGTTTAGTACCAGTATGCAACACCTGGTTCCAGCTTTCATGTCAGAGCTAATCATTGGTAATATAAAGCGGGTGTTAAGAGATGAAGTGACTCTGAACTGTATATATTCTATAACTACAGGACTGCTCCAAATTGAAACTTCTCCATCTGGCTTTACAGTTGTAGTGTAAATATGTCCTTTGACAGATTCGAAGAAGCACAATATAGAGAGGCCCCTTCAGTGGTAGAACGGTTAATACTGAAAATCTACAGATAATTACAGGCTGAAATGGCAGATAATTATGTAAGAAAATCATCACTAAGAAGTCTAAGAATTTAAAAAATGCAGCAAAAAATTTTCCATTCTCCTGGGGCTTCCATTTCATGGATTGTAATTTTTCCCCTTCATATCTCTGATGCAGCTAACCAATTCCACAGATGTGAGTTGCATCTGCACAGATAAATAAGTGAGGCTATTGTATCTGTTGTTAGCAAGACCTAACTCTAAAAGAATAAAATGGGTTTGTGGGGAATACCAGTAAGAAGAGTTCACTACACTAAAGAAAAGTATCTTTGTAAAAAACAATCCTTAGAATGAAAGGAGGGAAAACATAAAACATCCTAGAGGTGAATTTCCACAAGGGCGGGGTTCATTTACGGTAACATTAATGGAATGAGCCTTATTGACCCTGGAAAAATATTTAAAATCCAGGGTTCTACCTCCCTGTTACCACAGATGGATCAGAGAACCTCTGCAGAAAGTCACCACTCAGCTCTCTAGCCTTTCTAATGTTAGTTCTTATAACACATAACATGCAGAGGTTGGGCTCCCCAGTTGTCAAGCATCTGTCTTCCCATGCAAATGGGTTCAGAATTTGCAGCAGTGTAACCGAGCAATTACATTTTTTGACATTTTAGTGGAAAAATACACACCACACTCATACATATATGCAAATAAATAAAAATAAAATTAACAATAATTGCACAAGCATCAAACCAATTGCATACACCCTCCATACATTAAAGTTGTAAGTTACTTACAGAAAAAAAATCCATTATTAAAATGACCCACTATATGGCAACACTGCAAAATATGCTGAATTTTCGCTTGCCACCCTAAACCAGTCTGTGACAAAAGCCTCATGAGGACAAAATATCAATGCCTTCAGCATTTGCTTTTGACCGTGTCACAGTTATTATATGAAATACAATGCTATACATTTTCAAATTATTATACAAGCATTTTAGGTTGCATACAAAGTTTTTAAGTATTGTTCTGACATTCTGAACTCTGCAGCTCTGTTTAATGATCATTGCAGGTAGGGTAAAGAAAAGAAAGTCTACCTTAAACAAATTCTGGGTTTGATTTTCAGAAAATTCATGATATTAGAACAGGTAAAACTTGTGATTTCCTTTTATGTAAAAATTCATGTTAGTATCTTCATTACGTATTGGAATTACAAAATGTAAATGAACATCTAATGAAAGAAACATCACTGATTACTATTGGGGAAAATTTGGAGATAGTAGACAGATTGTTTATGGGTTATATACCCTAAACATGGTTGGTCTTTGGCTCTTATTTATTTCAAAAATCAATTGATATCAGAAACAAACAAAAGAGCCTGTGACACGAACTCAGATGTTTATTATCATTATATGCGGTCTGAAAGATTCTACCAGGTTGTGCTATCGATTATGGTAGAAAGTTCACCACTCTTCAGTATCAATATTAAAACCATTTTTCACTTTATTTTGGCGTAATATTACTTTAGTAGGTGGGTTTTACTTTGCTTGATTAAAAGTGAACAGGACTCTATGCTTCAACCAAACTTGTTTGGCTTTTTTAGCAGTATTATTCATTTTTGTTTTGTAAATGGGCTGATACCTTATCTAAAAAAGCAAGATGGGAATTTCACATGAACATAGAAGAATTTCAGTCACATGGTCTTGGAGGGTCAAAGTAGCCATTTCATGGTGTATGTATGAACCTAATAAAAATAGATCAAATCTCAACATCTAACTTCAACTGTGCCCTGAGAAGAAAGGAAAACTGAATGAAATGCAATACAGATCTATGGTATTGGATCTATAGTTGGGTTTGAAACTAGTTTGGCTGACTCGTGTTCACCAAAGACCCTGACAAACCCTAGAACAATGCAATGATTTTAGTGAGAAGTTCTTGCTAATATTACAGTGATTTTTTTTGACAAGATTGATTTTACCTGAACTTTGATTATGAAATCAGTGCAATCAATGTGGCTGTGAAAAGCTTTCAGTTCTAGATGAGTAAATGTACTTTGCAGCTCAAAAAAAAGCACAAAATCTGTTATGGCCCTAGAGTTAGCAAACGTTTGATAATCAGCCCGATGTTCAGCAACTAATTTGACCGCCCATGTGTCCACATGAGGCATAAAAATTTGAATCTTTAATTCAGAGCCAAAGAACAGTGTATGCAGCCTGGTTAAAAAAAAACATATGGTACATTGTGTTTTTATTTTATCAAGTAATGCTTTCTGTCAGGGTGGCAAAAGGTTAGTAATTAATTGCTGTGGCATTATTTATTGAACTGTAGTTTTTGAAACTATTCAACAACAATGTAAGAAATACAACAAAAAACTTTTTTTTCTCCATTTTAGCCAAGGCTAAAGTACTCTATTCAGATTCATGTTTTGCATGATCCAGCAGTTTAGACATCACTGTCATTACTCACTCTGCACTCTCAATAATGGAATCAACAGAGAAGGTGCCAGACTCGGTGACAGATTCACACTCTTGTTTAATGCTTCCGGTGCTGACAGGGGAACTGCTGGACAGAGAGATCAAACCTGAGTCCTGACTACTGGAAGGTGAAAATACTGCAATGAAACAAATAGTAAAATTCTGATTTAATATTTTACATCTCTCTGATATTTCATGAAACCATAGTTTTAATCTTCATATAATTCAGATGTACAACGCAAATTACTTGTATCAAAAACACGTATAAATCAAGGGATTTTTGGTGGAACAGCTGATAAGCAAATTCTTTCCTCTCACATCGGAGATCTGGAATAACATCTAACAGAAAAGGGGGACAAAAACATCCCCCAAAAACTAGCTATATTCGTCTTCCATGGATTGACTTTGGGCAACCTCAATCTGATCACTGACTGGATTAGTTTCATAAACTGATCCTTAATCATAGAAACCAAAGGATGCCTGTGGGAAACTAACATTTAGGGAATACTCTTCTCTGGTTCAAGATGTGTACTGCTAGAAGAGCTTTTTCTTAGCTTGTAGTACAATGCCTGACCTTGGAATGCTTGGTGTCACCTGAATTGGAAATGTTTCATTCCCAACATGACCTTTTATGAGAGAAGAAAGTAACCAAAATATGGCAAGTTAGGTTATTTTAAAAATTAGGTAAGGAATTCTTGAAGGTCTACAATTAATAGATGGAGTGACACCAGCAGATTTATAATACATACAGTTTACTGTAAGGTCAAGGTTATTCTTTCCCTGACAAAATTTTGTTTATCACTGGAACACTTCCTCTTTTATTGACTCCAGGCACTGCCAACAATTTGATCATTGGCCAATAGGAAGCTCACCTTAGTTATTTTCTTTTGTAATTACTAGATTTTCTGGAGTATCTGTACATTAGTTTTGAAGAAATATGGATTTGCAAGCTGAGTTCAAGTTAGAACATTAAATCACTTACATTTTGAATGCAATAAGTGTCTTTTCCACAAATATGAAAACTATAGAATGTCTGGTCAATTAACTTAGAGCCTACTGCTTTGAAAAACATTATGCAAGGCTGTGAATTAAGTTATTTTTGCCATTTAAAACAGTCGTTCTTCACTGCCGTTTGGTCAGCCTAGAGTATGTACAATTCCCTGCGTATGAGAGCAAGGAAACGAATCTACTTCAAGGTGAAGTGTTCTTTAGTAGGACATATGACATATAATTTCTCCTGATTTCTCCTCCTTACTGAACAAAACAAAAGAACGAGGCTGTTACAGGCAGTCCCCCAACTTGTGAATGGGTTCTGTTCTTGAGTCTGTTTGTGCGTCAATTTACATGCAAGTCGGAACAAATTGCAGGACAATATAAAGTAGCCATTTGTTAAGTATTAGGAAACATTTCAGTGTCAGATCTTTAAATTACACTCTTGTATGGGATCATGTTCAAAAGTGTGGGCATTTGTAAGTAAGATATTTGTAAATTCGGGACCCCCTTTATTTGTTTCTCTATAGCCAACTAAAAAGTGGCAAAACGCTACAATGTCGTAGCCCAATAATAAACAGCGGTATCATCTTGCCATATTTTTACTCATTTTCTGGCATGCATACATCCGTTGGTCTCATTTGTCTCTCTTCACCTGCCCTCTGCCCTTCTATCACCATTGTCTCATTGCCTTGCTCCCTAGTGACAACTGCCCCCATGTGCTGTTTAGTTAGTATCAGTGGGCAGTACGGAAGGGCAATGGTAGGGGTGGAAGAAGAGGTGAGATTTGAGCTCAGAATAGTGAAAGAGGGGGCAGCAGACCTCTACTGATACATGGTAAGGAACCACATAGGAAAATCAATCTTTAAAAAAAAATCCTAATCACTTTTGGTCCAGTCTCCATCCTTTTATTTCTGGACTAAAAAAGAATTAAAATAGTGGCACTGACACTTCTCTAAAATTAACAAACAGAAGTTCAAAGACAGACTAATCTCATTATTTAAATGTACAATAAAGTATCAGAAGCACCACTTCCGATCAAAGAAAGGTTTCACTTATTTTTCGTTACATGTTATTACTCGTTACAACACTGTGAAATGTTTGGCAAAATGTAATATGATCAGCACAAACCTTCTGATGAATGAGAACTATTGCTTAATAACATTTGAGTATACACGTATAATACTGGTTCTTTCGTTTCTAGACACTAGTTGAAATTTAGCCCAACTTAAGACAAAAATCTTGTCCAGCAACTACTGGTAATGGTGCTCCTTGCAAAATAAGTCCAGCTAGCTTCAACATACCCACAGTAGGCAAGTGCTAACAATTATGCAATAAATCAACAATGTCACTCAAGGAGAAGACTGGGAATTAGAAAAGGAGAATATACTACTATGCAAGGCACTCTTCAAAGGTTGGGGAAACGATTTTTCTACTGGCAGATTTGGGGGGGGGGGCACTGTACATCCAACGGAGCAATACACAATCTAAGTTCCAAAAAGGCTTTTCATGGGATGTAGGCATTGCTGGTTTTTGTTTCCCATCCTTAATTTCTCTTGAACTGAGTGAGGTGAGCTTGTGAGAGCATTTCAGAGGGCAATTAAGCTTGAACTCCATTGCTGTGGTTCTGGAGTCACATATAAGCCAGACCAGGTAAGGACGGCAGATTTCACTTCCTAAATAGCATTCATGAATCATGTGGACTTTTACAACAATTAATGCTAGTTTCATGGCTGCCATTACTGAAACCAGCTGTATAATTCCAATTCTTTTAAAACTGAGATTCAATTCCACAAGGTACCTAGTTATGAAATGAACCCATACCAAGCCATTAGCCTAAGCCTACTGGCCCAATGACTTACGATTACACCACGGCCTCCAAAAATACCTGAAACCATTCCATATCAAAGCACGGATGACATCCACACTAATGAGCACAGAGACCCATTAAATCAAACATCTGCGCTACTTGTCAGTTCTTGGGTCACAATGCACATATGAGGATCTACATTTTTTGATGTAAAACAAAGCATATGAGTAAGTTTTGGCTTGCATTCTCCCATCAACATCAACCTGAAACTATTCCAGCTGCTAACTAGGAAATTTACTATGTTACTTACTTGTGCTGGAAAAGCCCTGCATAAACAGGTGCCATGTACCTTGCAAAGGCAAACAGGGACTTTAATACTGGATGAATGGCTCTAAATTAATTGGTGTATTCGTGGGGAAAAGTTTGTGCAATGCATGCTCTGCCCTGTCATTCTCATTCAGGCGTCTTAACCTGTCCCATTGATAAGAAACTTGTGAAGGCTGTTAAACACAGTCATACATCTGTATCACAGTCAAGTTATACATCTGTAAAACTGACAGGAGTAGAAATGGATTTTTGTTGGCCAGATTTTGGGACCTCTTCACCTCCCCCAAGGTTCTGACTGCAAGTTGTGACAGGCTGAACACAGACGCTTTCCCAACTTTACCTGAAGGCAGTTTAACATTAGAGCTAGCCTCAAATGCAAAAGCCCAAACTAACAGACTGTATCCCAATGTCTCACTGGTATCTGCAGCTCATCTGCTTCATTCACGTATAGAATCCAATAATAGAAACCAGCTTAGACCCCTCATTTAGATCTTAATTGTTGTCCATGTGTAAATGAGTAACAGCTCTACCCTAATGTTTTCAAAAGGTTTGTGGGAGGGTTGGTGTGTGTGTATGTGTTTGTCTGTGCACAGTTGGCAGTATAAGTAGGGAAAACTGGTAGAACAACACTCAGAAGAAAGAGTCTATTACTAACGTATCACTTACACTGGCCACTTTCTCCAGTATTACATTAGCGAATCTCAATCATGCTTAAAGGCTGGCAACATCACATTCCTAAAATTTCTTGCCATAGTAGGTCATTGAAAATGGGTAATTATCCAAATTAGATTTGTTATCTTTTATAATTTGAATTTGATAAACGCAAAGAAAAAAATAACTGGAACTGTCAAATAAATCAAACCACAACACAATGACCCAGTCACTTAAAATTTTGCAACAAGGGGATACTCGTGTGTGACTTATAACTGGAAAAATACAATAAAAATGGAAAAGTTGGAAGTAACCAAGCCACAATATTCCTGGGCCATAACAACCTATCAGATTTCTAGCCAAGGAAGATGCATGAACCAACTGGAGGGTTCTTGACCCACCTAACCTTTACAAATAACAGCTGAGTTACCCACACCTCCTATTCTTGCCTGGCATGAATGTAATTATGGAGCAGGCATGATGGTAATTTTTCCCCTCATTAACTTCTTGATTGGTTTCATCCTCGGGCTCCCTTAAGGCTGCAATCTGTCAAAGGCTGCAAGCGGCCAATCATTTAATAATAATGTTTGTGTAACTAAGTGCAAAAGGTTCTGGCTGTGTTGCCTGTGCAAACGATAATAGCACACAGGTACATCAATGCCCTGGTGTTAATTTGGCTTGTGTTCATCAAGAGCAAATCTATGGTGCAATTAGCAAAGTGCACAAGTAATAGGGTGGTTTGTAGTGAGTTAAATCACTGCAGCCAATACAGCACTTTGGTGTAAGTGTCAGTTTATTATGTTTGATTATCTGCATTCTACCATGCAATGTAAATTAGTATCAAGGGACTCTCCAACAGAGCTGAACTGTTTACTGGGCTGCTCTACTAATGTAAAAGAGAAAGAGGCATTCGGTCCTCGCACATTTTTTTTGTGCAAAAGACAAAAGAAGTTTTGCTTTTCAGTTTCAGTAGCACAGTGGTCATAGATAGAACAGGCAGAGAAATAGCAGTGTACTAGTTTAGAACAATGAGAGGTGATCTTATTGAAGCGTAAGATTCTCAACGGACTGGAGAGGGTAAATATTGACAAATATTTCCCAATGTGGGGGAACAGAGAACTGGGGGGCACTGTTTAAAAAACAAGTGGTCTCCATTTAAGATGGAAATGAGAAATAATTTCTTTCAGTAGGTCATTAATCTTTGGGATTCTCTTCTACAGAGGCCAGTGGAAGCTTGGTCATTGGATATAGTGAAGGCTGAGTTAGACAGAATTTTGATCTATAAAGGGAGTCAAGGGTTAAGGGTGCGAACAAGAAAGTGGAGTTAAGGCACAATCAGATAAGCTGTGACTTATTACATTGCAGAGCAGGCTTGATGGACTTGCTATTACTTATGATAGTATAAAATTTACACCAGTCTATCTTCAGGGAGCATTACAGCTAGCGATGCTGGTAACTCTGATTTTAGCTTCAGCTCATTTATTCTTGTCCCTGCTTCAGAAGAATGCGCATTCAAGTTCCTCAGATATGTAGTCCATAATCTAGCTGAGGTTAACATGAGATATTCTCTTTCTCAACCTCTCCCCTCGCCTGAGCATGGCGATCCTCAGGTGAAACCACTGCTAGTTGTCTCTCACTAATGACAAAGCAGCCCTAAGAACCTCTGGGATTACAGAGACTTTACATACTCTGGTGACAGACTGGAGTCCACACAAGCAAAGGCTGTGTCTTTGCAATGCCTCCTTGGATGTGTTACTGCCAATGCAGACTGAGAAAGATAGTCTTCCCTGTTAATCAGACAAAAGTGCCTGTAGCAGTAGTCACCGTTGCAGGTAGCAGCAAAGGTCAGAAACTCCTGAATTCAGTGCAGAGGCCCTCTTATGACCAAATCTGGTCAGGAAAAGTGAGTGTAGTGACACGTTCACCTATGTGCTGCTGTCCTCAACACCCTAACTGCTCGCTCCATCGTTCCAAAGTTACTGAGCACATCACTCCTCCCCCTCACTTACCCTCCAGATATATTTTTCTTTCTACGTACTTGCTCTTAAACCCATCTATCTATCCACCGTACCCAATCATCCATCTACCGTACACAACACTATGCTTCTCCCTCATATTCACGCCATTCATCAAATGAAAGCATGCCATTAAATCCAGTCATAGTTCTCATCTTTCCATCAATGCACAATCATGGAACACCAAGGAAAAGGTGAGAGACAGAGACCTAGAAAACATCTCGTAACTGACAAGTTCAGAGGAGGAAGCACTGGAGTTCAACACGATTTTGACATTGCTGGCCATTGGTGAAGGACCAGGAACTCCCAGCTGGTGGCACGTATATAAAAGTCACCCAATTCATATGGCACTTCTACAGATTGCACTGACCTCAACAACAAATGATTATTTGTAACACCTGACTTTTCTGGGACTAATTTATATCTTTTATCTGCCTCTGGCCTTCATGTCCTACAACTGTTGGTGGAAGTAATCAATTATAATTCATCAGAGGAGCTGAGTCCTTCTCAGAGTGCAGTGGAATCGCACAGGCCCTTCAACAGCTCAGTCCTTGCACATTAGACAGGCCAAAAAAGCAGGCAGTTGCAGCCAGCTACACCTGGTGGGTCCTCTCATGCAACAAAGGGCAGACGGTGGACATAAGAACAGCGATGGAATATCGACTTTGAAGCATGAAGAATTTTCAAGTGCTGCTGGGTACAGAAATGGCAGCTAGGTACTTATGATAAAAAGGAGAATTAGTGAACAGCAGACAATATGCTTTAACAGGCTATCAAAGTAAATGCAGCACAAGTGCAGTCTGTCTTAAGGATGAGGAGGTAATGTCACATACCACTGAGTCGATGTCTTCTTCCAAGGACCATGGACAGCATGGACTGAAATATACACCATACCACAGTGCAGACTCTAGATACCAAAATGTCCATCACCTTAGAAAATCTGATAGATACCACACCCTTGGAGTTATGAAGCAGTACTGATTTACACTGACATGTTTTCCATTACACAGGTAGCAGAGAATTGTGGCTAGGAGACAAAAAGGATGATTACAAAGGGTGACATAGAAGTGAGTTCTTCACCTTCAAATCTTTTAATTTTTAACACCCAGCCCATTGACTAAAGTGCTGTTTCATCTTCTGGTGTCCAACTCTGTCTCTTAACAGGTGCAAGTGGAGAAGCTTTAGCACAGCCTTCACTGCCTCCAAATTACTGAAGACATCAGCTAAGAGTAGTTCAGCAGGGATATGAGGAACACTTCTCCAGCTTTGCTGAAGCCTCAGGCAAGTCACATCAAAATGTGTGAAAAGGAAGAGCAAGGCTTCGTACTTGAGCATGGTTACGTAAATGAGTGTCTATCAAAATGTTGCTCTAGTGAGTTTTTGCTCTTTGCTTAGCTTACGTACATGCTAATTTTCACCATTTTCTTGTCCATTTTTGAATGCTGGATGCTAAATGGCTTTATATCACTTAATGATCAGCATGAGGTCATGAATGAATGGGACCAATGAGAATGATGTTGATCGTGTTGCTAAGGCACAGTTCTGCTTTGACTTAGTGATATTGAGAAAGAGGGAGAGGTAAGTGAGGGTTGTGGTTTCTAGTTAAATTGGTTCAACCTAAGTAAACTTGCATTAATAATTGCAGTCGTGACGCAATGTGATCATTCCGGATTGCACTGTGCTCATTGCCAATCTTTATTTCTTCGTTCTCACCCTCAGAATTGTCTGAGGAGTATCTGAGCTGTTTATCTTGTTTTACTTGTGGGTCAAGGCTCACTACTGCACCAATGCCGTGACAGAATATTATAGCCATATAGTGGACCCTGGCTGGGGCATATTGAAGGAGGTCTTCAGACCTGTCATAACGCTGGAGACATACCTTCAGCACGCCAACAGCCTTTTCAGTCACAATTCTCATTATGTTCTATCTGTCACATTCTGGCCCACCAAATCACTGTGCAGACTCTCTGCAGCCTCCTTATTGGTTCAACCCACACAATACATCAGTATGCCTGCCTTTGATACACTGAGTACTCAGCAAGCTAGGGGAACCTCTCGACCTAACATTAAAAGTAAAAATAGTGCGTCAATATTACTCTAATTGAACGATTAGATCTGGAAATGGAATCCTTTCCTAATGGGACTTGAACACAGGCAGCCTAACATGCAGGTGTCAAATGAGGAAGCTGACAGGTCAGAATTAGCATCCCCAATGGGCTGTCAAATTCACCAGTCTTAAACTCACACTCACTCCCAAACCCACATGCTTCTGCAGATCAAAAATCATCCCTGTACATCTGGTATATAGCTTGGTGATTTCTGCTGCAGCTGATTGTGGCTAATAATAGCCATTTCTTGTGACAAGTTTCTTTGACACTCAGTTAAACAGCAGCAGGAAAACAAATTAATTTAATAATGGCGAGTGTCATCCCACACTGGTGGGTAATTCATACATTCATCTGAAAAGCCCCAGTAACTCCTTTGATTGTTGTCATAAAACTCCTTTACATCAGTCAAAGTGAAAAAAAATCTAATTCCTAGGCCTTTAACGCCCACTAAGACCAACTGAGAGGCAAGAATTCTACATCATTGTGAAATGTTACTGCAGGAATCAATCAGGAGACATGACAGTAAAAGTAAAACAAAAGATGAAGATAAAAATTAAAACAAGGATACAGTCTGAGCAATGACAGAGACAGTCTAGCATTAATATATCTAGCCCACTTTCAGGCAGCTCAGGGGTCATTTTATTTCAATTACTCTTCCACTATGCTAACATAGACATTTGCACATACTTTGCTAAATAAAGAAAAACATTCAGTTTGT
Organism: Ginglymostoma cirratum; assembly: GCA_024137785.1. Taxonomy (NCBI): domain Eukaryota; kingdom Metazoa; phylum Chordata; class Chondrichthyes; order Orectolobiformes; family Ginglymostomatidae; genus Ginglymostoma; species Ginglymostoma cirratum. The sequence goes on along the minus strand of JAHRHZ010000270.1, from coordinate 3,515,238 downwards.
TCTGCACGCTGCTCATCCAACCAACTGACTGGTATGTCAACATAGTCTTTTAAACGTAATCCTTTCCATACTTTAATTTCATTTTTATTGTCATGTGAACTACATGCTTGAGCTGCCTTTAGTTAATTTCCAACAACAGTCTCTCAGCGATTTTGACCAAAACAATTACATTGATCCAAACAGACATAAAAGCCAACAACTCAGAATCATTTAATGGGGACTGGACGCTAAAGGAAATAATCATGCGGAGGGCAAAGGGTAATTAATGGTTGGTGACCTCTGCCCTGCTCCACATTATCAGTAGAAGTCCTGCTTACATCTAGAAATACCAGCGTGAAAAAGATATTGACCAAACAGTGCACTTCAAATAAAGCTTGTATGCTGCCATGTCTGGAAATTACCTCAAGCTATATAGCTGAAGAGACCCTTTACATGGTGTTACAAGATTACATTGTTGACAATTACTCTAGTATTAAGTACATCTATTTGCTCATCAGCAACAGTACAGCAGTCAAAGCGGCATGGCGACATAGAAACAAGCTGTGCAATGCTTCCCTCCAGCTATTTCACATGTGGGAGTTGTGACATAATTTGAAAAAAGTCCAGAGATTTAATTTTAACAGAAAACCTCGCCAAACTTTAAAAAAAATCTTGCGTGATACATACAAATTTTTGTTCATTTTTTTTTAAGATTACTTGACCACTCCTAAAAAAAACCTGGTCTCCATTAAATCATATTAATTTGGAGTCGAGGAGGGGTAATTTTGATTTGACTGATAACATAAATTAGGTGATATTATTGCTGCTTATTATACATTTATCCCTCTTGGAAAAGATACGCCACGGGCAGCAAATCCCAACGGTCTAATTTACTTTTATCCAACATTAGTAATAACACCTACGTTTTTTTTGTTTGCCTTGATAAAGTCAAAAGTTTTACTTGAGAAGTCAGCATTTGCTGCTGGTTAATCTTTAATTGACAATTACACTTATTCAAGTTTTACTGTAATATTTAAGATACATTTATATATAGCTCTTTTCATGTCACTAAAAATCTCACGCGCTTTACTAAAAGAGCAGCAGTTATTGACCAGGAATGCAGGTTTGGGGAAATAATCAAACCGCATGGCCAAAGAGGTGATTATTGTGTTTGCCTCTGAAACAAAGTGATAGTAAAGCAAAAATGGAAAGTTCTTCAGCACAGAGACATGCAGCCTCTAACACCATTGGTGGAGCAATCGCAGGAGTGCACAGTTGAGTAGAATAGGAAAGAATTGGGATACATACTGGAATGTGAGTTAAGAGACTTACAGGGTCAAAGCAATGATTGATCATGGAAAAATATGAACATAAGGATGAATGTTATGTCATCCTCTGTGTAGACTTGCATAAGGGACTAATTCAAAGCACCTGGATTATGGTTGCAACATATACAGTTTTGGATCAGCCAGTTTGGTTCTTTTAAAAAGGTTTCATTTTAAGAATTCCATTTTGCTCACTTAATTTGACATTGAACAGCACAGCAGGTATTAACATTAGCAAGCAGTTACAATTCAGTTTGACAAGTTATTGGGTGATCCAGCTGCCTGAATCAGAACCATTCAAGTTTTTTTTGTTCCTCTTGCATTTATACCAGCTGAAAGGAAAAGAAGATGAAGTGAAACTACCTTCCAGATTTTAATAATCAATTTCCTACATGGCATCAAGAGAAATCTTGAGAATAACACACCTTTGACTCTTGACACATCCACAGATCTCTATATAGTTAATGTTTGATTTTAGTTATGACTTTCTCGGAACTGTGAAGCACAGGACAATCGCCTCCTACATGAGGTACCAATAAAGAAAATAAAGGATGTACTTGTATGAGATTTTGAGAAACATATTAAAGCAGTTAACTAGATAGTGTGGAATATCAAATTAAAATTACGGCAATTGATGTCATAGAACACATGACAGTTTCACAACACCTTGGCTCCGGTATTACTGTTGCATAAATACACCAAGCACAAAGCAATGCTTGAAAAGTGAACAAGCAATGGACTAAACTGCCCAATAACTTCTTAACCTTCATTTTAACTTTTTTCAACTAGAGACACAGATGCAATACTGCAGCTTTTTCTCTTGGCTGGAGTGGGTATGTGTCTTAGGCAGAGTCTGCAAATAGGGTAAAAAAAAAACTCACCTTTACTGGCTCCATCCCCGCCTCTTTGACTTGTCTGTCTCCTTTCCACCTATCCTCTCCTCTATCCATCTTCTATCCGCCTCCCCATCTCTCCCTATTTATTTCAGAACCCTCTTCCCCTCCCCCATTTCTGATGAAGGGTCTAGGCCCGAAACGTCAAGCTTTCCTGCTCCTATGATGCTGCTTGGCCTGCTGTGTTCATCCAGCTCCACACCTTGTTATCTCGGATTCTCCAGCATCTGCAGTACCTGTTATCTCTCATCGCATGATACGTTGTGAGATACAGTGGAAAGGCATTAACTAACTGGGAGGCTAATAAACAAATCTTAGCCAAAAGTACTGAGTTTTACAGCCACATGAATGTGTTCTAATTAATTATGAAGCAGATCAAAATCAATATGGTAAAGTTTTGTGAGATTTGAATCTGGCATGAGTAATCAGTGGAAATCAAAGTACACCAATTTCAAGGCTTCCAATGATTACCAACTCACTTTAGTATTCTGAAATTATAGCTTTATTGCTCTTTATTTAATTAAAACAATTTGAGGAGCTCTACTTACTTCTTGTTGTCAAATGATGTGGGCTGCTCTAAGCCCACTGTGTGTTCTAAGAACAAAGGAGAGCTATATGTGATGTTTAGTGTGAGAAGAAAAACAAGAAAATTACTAACAAAAACAAAGTTGCTGGAAAAACTCAGCAAGTCTGGCAGTATCTGTGAAGGAGAAAACAGAATTAAATTTCGGGTCTGGTGACCCTTCTTCAGAACTGATGGCGGCTGAGAAAACGTCAGTTTATATGCAGAAAATGGAGAGGTGGGGGTGGGGTAGGGAGTAAACGATAGGATAGAGCCCAAAGAGAGAGAAAGACAGTTGGACAGACAAAGGAGTTGCCAACAATCAGGCTGAGAGGGTGAACAGTTGTTAATGGGTTAATCTAGTCTACTGCATTCGCTGCTCACAATGTGGTCTCCGCTACATTGGGGAAACAAAGTGCAGACTTGGTGACTGCTTCGCAGAACATCTACGTTCTGTTCACGAAAAAGACCCTGAACTACCTGTTCCCTACGACTTTAACGCACCACCCTGCTCCCTGGCCAACATCTCTGTCTCTGACTTGTTGCAGTGTTCCAGCGAAGCCCAATGTAAGCTGGAGAAACAACACCTCATTTTCTGCTTGTGGAGCCTACAGCCCTCTGGACTCAATATTGATTTCAATAATTTTAGGGCCCAAACTCTCCCACGTCCCAGCCCCCTACCCCAAACGCCAGGCCTTGTTACCACATAGCCTGCCATTACACACCCCTGTTGTTAGTCACTAACAGTCCCCATTAACAACTATCTGAACTTTTCCAGCAACTTTGTTTTTGTTCCTGATTTACAGCATCCGCAGTTCTTCCAGTTTTTAATTAAGAAAATAAATAATGTTTTTGTATGTCATTAACTCTGATTCCTAATGTCAGTGATAAAAATATAATTTGCTGATGGATTTTTGTTTGTTTGTTAGTCACGTCCAACTTGGAACCATAACGTTGGTTCCAAATCCTAAAAATCTTGATTAAAGCTTGAAGTGCAGATGTGACAAAAATGAAGCGGCATTGGGTTAGGCTGATAGCTGATCAAATGCATGCTATTTCAAACTGGTAAACAAATTGAATTCAGTTGTTCTAACACTGCAACTTCTAGAACAGCAAATGAAGCTGCAAGTTATTCCACTAAAATGTATGATTTGTGCATTATGGCTCTTTGCATTTGAATAGATCATGAACACTGAAGAATCACTGCAATTTTTTTTTTATTCATTGTCACCTTTTAGGATTCTATCACGTGGCAGTCATCCAAATCTCTCTATTCTCCAGCTGCCCGGACAATCTGCACCCCATGCCCTATTGTTGGATTTTTTGATAATGCTGCTCTGAATCAATTATTAGACAGTGTGTAACCTGTGCCACAATTCTCCCAAATTGGATGGACAGCTAATTGGTATCTACTTAGTGGTACTTCAAAGTAATGCAACTAAGAATGGATTTCAAAAACAGTGGGAACTGAATCTGCACTTAAGCTCAGCCAATACTGACCAAAAACGGTTTGAAGGTGGAAAGAGGGGATATGTGTAGGCAAGTGATAGTGTCAATTATGTACTGGTACTCACTTTAGATCAGTCCAAGGTTCCATATTCAAATTTTTCAACAGCTTATTAAAATTAACTAACATATGTTGCTTTTACGGCTTATAGTCATGGTATTATAAAATTGATGAGTCAAAGTAGAGCAAAATATCTCAGACATACTGTTATCTACAAAGAATTTTGTATCAAATATGAAATGTATTTACAAAAGTGAACAAGGCAATAGGATTTACTTTCCAAGCCCGAATAATATGAGAAATGTAATAGTCATTTGAACTCTTCAGCAAGCAGGTGTTCTAAATACTCAGAACAGGCTTTCTTTGACATTGCCAAACAAAATGGAAGCACAATGGTTTATGACTAATTCCCAGATAGCTTGCTGTCACAACAAAGAGAATAAATGGAGATTAGGGGATAGATTTTACCTTTCAATACTAGACAGAAAGCCAGCAGTAGTTTTGATGGGACAAAGAAACTCACTATGAAACTGGTTCTTTCTATTAGTGGAAATCAATTTACCCATGGACAGGTCAGTAAGCATAGTGATAATGCAATCCTGACTGCACAAAGACAAAATATGTTTGTCAAACTTAGGTAACCATGACCAAGTCAGCTCATTGTATCATTGATGCTTTGCTCCCAGCACTTTGAAGGCCTGATACGTGAGCTGAGCTTGTTTTCAGATTAGAACAATATCAGTTTTGCTTACAGTGACCATCATTGCAAACCCTTTCCCACAAGCCTCCAACACACTTCAACAGCCGTGAGTTTGAGTCGCCACAGAGATTTTCTTATTCTTCTCTTATTTTCTTATTCTTCTGTTGTAACAGCAGCAAAGTGGCAAAGAATCAAGATAGAACTGTAGGCTAAAGCTTCGATAGTTCTTCAGCCAAAATTATAACAAATGAGAAGAATCCTCCTACAATTCAAAGCTAAAGTTAAATAAGCTAAAACATTTCTTATGAAGAATGATGCAAGAGTGCACATTTTAATTCTGTATAAATAGTAAACAGAATCAGATTGTGGGGGAAATCAGCTAGGAGATCATCTTCCACTCCAGATGTAGGCGAGTTTCACCTTTCCCTCTCAGAAGCTCCCTTCCGCCCCCAACTCCGCCCCCAACTCCCCCACCGCGCTCCCCCCCCCCCCCACCCCACCAACCCTCGGTGCTTTACTCCCTTTACAATCTACAATGCTGATACTGAGCATCCTTAAAAATGGAACTCATTACAATTTTAAAAAATGCTTGGACAATCAAAAGGAAAAAATAGACAGCATCCAGAATGGTAAGTGAGACTCATGTTCATTACTAGCCACAAGCATACTGCCAGGCATATTCTTAAAAGCATAAAAAGAAGTATCTTTTACCCATGCAGAAAACCTTCACATATGAAAGATGAAGAGACCCGACTCTTGTTTGAGACTTCCAATGCTACAGACACAGCTGGTGCTGGTCTTTCTGCAGTCAGATATTCAAAAAGTACATGAACGCGAAGCAATGTAGAGTTCCAGCAACAAATAAGATACTGACCCCGATCATATTTCCCTCCCTCCAGAGCACTTACTCTCTTCTCCCAAGATCAACCCAAGATCCTGCACCACATGAGCCCGAATTGAAATTCTCTTCATACCATGTGTGGCAGGCATCCATAGTTTCCCAGCCGTATATGAATTAGACCCAAATTCAGGCTGGCAGTATACACAAAATTCAAGGCTAATGTTCCTTTAATAACAATGTGCAATTACATCATGCATTTGAAGTAGTTAGACAACCCAAGGCACTTGACAGGAACACGTACTCAATAAAATTTGATAATGAGCCTCATTGGAGATATTAGGAGAAAGATTAAAAACTGGACAGAGAGGCAATTTTGGGTGAGCATCCTCGAGAATGTAAGAAATACAACAGGGCAGAGGTACAGGCAAGAAATTCCAGAGTTTGAGCCAAGGCAGCTGAAGGAATTGTTGACAATGGTGGAGTGAATAAAACTGGCATTGAGCAAAGATCAGGAATGGTAGAGTGTAGGCATCTCAGAGGAGTTTGGGTGTGGAGGTTACAGAGACAGAGAGAGTCACAGCCATGGTGGAATTCGATAGCAAGGGCAAGAAATTTTATATTGAGACTTTGCCAGATTGAGAATGCAAGTAAAGAGTTAAGCAACAGATTTTTGGACGAGGGCAGATTAACTGAAAGTGTAAGATGCATGGCTGGCCGGGGAGCACTGGCGTAGAGATAACAAAGGCCAGAGATAGCAAAGAAATGGAACAGGATTTCAGCAGCAGATAATCTGAGACAAGAACAGGGACCTGCAATATTATAAAGCTGTAGGTAGAAACTGATGCTGGAATTAAGAAGGGATCCTGGTAATGGAAAGCACATGGGGCCAAAAGCAGACCAAATGTAATCTGGTATTTGTGGCCAATGCCTCTATAGTTGGAGTACTGCAAATGCCAGCCATAAAACTGGAGTGATGCTGTTTAACTCGCATCCAGCAGCAAAGTTTCATTTATAAGAGTAATCACCTCATCTGCGTAAGATGTACAAATAACTCCAATACCTTGTATTATATCACATTAAGTTAAAATTCATTCCAGATTTCATAGAATCCCTACAGGCCCTTCAGCCCAACAAGTCCACACTGACACTCAGACCCATCCCTCTAATCTACACATCCCTGAACACTACAGGCAGTTTAGCATGGCCAGTCCACCTAATCTGCACATTTTTTGGATATTGGGAGGAAATCCATGCAGATACAGGGAGAATGTGCAAACTCCACACAGACAGTCACCCAAGGGTGGAACTGAACCCAGGTGCCTGGTGGTGTGAGGCAGCAGTGCTAACCACTGAGCCACCATGCCACCCCAGATAGGATCTGTAAAAAGCTGCTTAATTCAGTCTGAAATTCATCAATTTTTTTTATCCATTCACAGAATGTGGATGTCATTGGCTAGTCCAGCATTCACTGCCCATCCCCAACTGCCCAGAGGGCAAATAAGAGTCAATCACATTGCTGCGGATCTAGAATCACATGTGAGCCAGACCAGGTAAGGCAGCAGTTTCCTTCCCTCAGGTTTATTAGTGAACCAGATGGGTTTTTACCGACAATTGACAACTGTTTCATGGTCATCATTAGATGCTAAATTCCAAATTTTTACTGAGTTCAAATTTCACCATCTGGCACGGTAGGATTCAAATCCATGTCCCAGAACACTCCCTGGATTTCTAGATTAACAGTCTAGCGATAATACCACGACAGGATCAACTCGCCATATAAATACTGCGGCATGCCTTTCTGTTTTGCATCAGACACAGCGGCTATTAATTCCACCAAAAATACTAAGACAACTAACATCTTTCTGTAATAACTTAATTGATAATCACAATGATGGTAGTTCAACTCTAGGAATTCTGGGGTGGCCTAAGTAATGGTTGAAGGTAGTAACTCTATAACTTATTGGGGCCTTTAACCCATAAATGGGCGATGATTAGATTATAACAAGAGTATGCTACAAAGCTGCTTCTACCTACACAGCAAGGTTTGGAATATATGGTAAATCCACGGGATACATATGCAGATGGATTTCAGTGACCATTTTTATTAGTGGCGCCCTATCTGCTGTGTCGGGGATACACAATCTGATTTTTTAGAAGTGAATGCAGATCTTGAATTTTATGCATGCACAATCCCGTCACACTGGAGAGCCACAAATAATCAAAGCTGCATTTAAAGAATATACTCAAACTAACCAAATGACATCTAACCAAGAAATTTAGCAGTAACTCAAAACTTTTTTTCAAATTTTAAGTTACTCTATGGTCCAAAAGAACATAAGCGCCCTGAGCAACACCAAGGTGGTGATAACGACTTCACCCTAATGCAGCTATGAGCACTTCAGCATTATGTCAACTGCACTCATGCACAGATTCAAGCCCTGCATTCATTAATGATATACTGTAATGTCAGGTGGCAATACGGATTTACAGTGAAGACTGCCAAGGCGCTTTAAAGCTGTATAGACTCCAGTGAGGTGTATTTCACACTGGGCTGGTTTTATGAAGAACACTTCACCGCCCTGCCACTGTGCCCAGATGATGAATTGTGAAAGAAGCATGACAAGCTCCATCATTGTTTGTAAATCTTAACTGTTCCTGTTCACTAATTCTGGATGCAATTTTCAAAGACAAGAGCCAACAGAAGGACAGAGCTCCAGCTCTGAAGGTTATTCAACTAAATGGTAAGCTTAATAAATGGAGCAATGGTCACACTTACTTCACAAATTATATGCAACAGTAATCGTCCTTCATACCACATCATGTTTAACAAAAATTTTGAAGTTAGCAAATGTATAAAACATACTAATGCTTTACCTTATTTGCAAACTTGAAAGTCTAATTTATTGGATTTAACTTCAAAATGTTAATGAGATATTTTGATACATAAAGACGGCATTTTTATGGTCGTGTATCCCAATGCTTGCCCCAGTGACGCTGAAAAGAAAAGTCAAGGGTCAAAAGAACAGCAAGCAGCATTCTCAGCTGTATTCATTCTTATCTGGATACTTCAGCAACCCTCACCAATCGTAATGACGAGGATAAAGCACGACATTATATTTTTGCTGCAAATATGCAATCTGCTCAAGACACCAAAGAAGGTGAAGTAAAAGGTTTGTCGATAAGGTCTACAGTATTACCCAGCTAAAATTCGGAGCTGCTCAGAAATGTGATATGGCACTAAGTGAACTGATAATGCAGCAGGTGAACAAGCCAAAACTCCAGCACAATCGAAAGTGAATGGTAAACTAAAAGACATTCAAATAACGTCAATACAATTATCTGCAACAAAGTTATTTAGTTAAGCAAAGGTGCTCCAAGAGCTCCCTACTCTTGTTTGTCCAACAGCCTGGGAGTTGGTGCGGGCAACTTAGAGCTGGTGCTGACTGTCTTCACAATTCTAAGAAATTAGAAGACATGCTTGGGCTGAAACTAACTGAGGAAATAACACAAGTGTCATTAATACACAAATCAGCCTGTAAAGTTAGTTGAAGGAAAGGTAAGCCATGTGTTCCAAAACTCCAGAACATGCTGGCCAATTTACCCTGTTCAGTTGCTGATTTCAATTATTTCTCTTTGTGGATCTGATTTGTCTCTAATTCACCTTCATTCTCCAATGATCTTGTTATTCCAATTAACATATGTAACTACTAAGTCTAACAGGCAATAAATGAGTTATTCCATGATCTGGCGGTACTTAATATTGGATAGTAATTATCATATTAATATTGCCTTAATGGGATGTGAGTATCATTGGCTCTTCAACGGAGTAATCTGCAAAGCTAATTCAAAGGCGAGGTAAGAGTCAGCCACATTATCAATGTCACCACCAGAAGGCTTAATCGAGGTCTCTAGCAAAGAAACGTTTAGGAGAAAGCTGGATAAACATATGGTCCCAACTTTAATTCCCAAGTTAAATATGTAGAGGCATGAGAAACTCTAGCTTTGCAAATCCGACTTTTAAAAATGGTCACCCACTCTTGTCATTTTCATCCTGAGGGTAGTGTGGAATGGGGGTCAGACCATGTGACGCAGGAAGAACCTGGAAGGCTGTCTGGCTCTGAAGTGGACTGGATGGAAATCCTGCCTTGGCACTTCAGCTCTGTGATAAAAATTTAAAATAAAGATTGAAACAAAAAACACCCTCCTGCTTACTCCCCTTCACCTCCACACGCACCAGCGATGACACTTACGTTCCTTTACCCTTCCTCATGGCTCCTCATATCTCTGTGCCACCCTATGCACATCTACCCATTTCTCACTGACCCTCATATTCCCTGTACCAGTCACTTATGGCTCCTGTGCCTGCCTCCAATCAAACCTATGGCCCTTAAAGCCCCAACATCAACTCAGAAATCTCCAATGTACCACACATTCGACCTCAAAAGGCACACAGGCAGTGTGAACTGATGATGTCAGTACTGGGGAAAAAAGATCTCATTGACAAAAATGGTCAATACATTGAAATTCCTTTAATTATTCCCTCATGAAAACAAACATTTTACTTGCGTGCTTTACCCTTAAGTGCTTAATCCCTTATGTCTACAAGCACTTTCATTCATTAAGCTAATCATCAAAATGCTTAAGTGATATGCACCCCACAGTGAAATGATAGTTAGGGAAATCAGTCAGGCAACACAAACCCTACCATGGTTTTATCTGAAATACAAAAATACTTTTCTTTAACCTTTTTTTGGATATTCCCTTCAGAACTTTGCCAGTGTCAATGAGGTTATGCACTTTTTATGCACAAGCATGCATTTTTACAATGCTAAATGGTGCCTTACCTCCACTAAAGGTTCCCAGGACAGGATTCAAGAGGGTATTTTAACTCTCCAAAAAGGGAAGAAAAATAAAATAATACCATCTCATTCACCCTCATACTCAAATAATCTCCAGACCAACCAACGCAACCTACAGCCTGCTTCTCATCCCTATGGCTTCTCAAATCTCTAAGCCAATTTAGTGCCCAGTTCCAGACTCCAACCTTTCCCCTTCACGTACCATGCCATCTCATCGAGTATCCACAAGTACACATGCATATAGGAAAACAAAATATACAGTCTATTATTAAAGTTCTAAACTGCAGCAGTTTATTGAGTAAAGCTCTGTCACTCATAAAATAAATTTTGACACTTGTTAACAATTCTTGACACCATTACATACTGCCTGACCTCTTCACATGTTGGATAGTTCCAATCACAACCTTCTTAAAAAGCTGCCAAAAGGCTCTTGACATCCCCCCTCAAAGGTTCCATGACCTCCACCCCAAAGGGTGACTCCAGCACCAGCTTCCTCCAAAACAAAGGAACCCTGACCTCACCCCCCAATATGTCTCGGGACCATATGTGCTCTCCAAAGTAGTACCATGGCTACCCAAAAGAAATAGAGTGAAAACGGACCAGCTCTTACCTGGTCTAGTCTCCACAATCTGGGTTTTAGACAACAAGGAATCCAAAATCTGATTTCAATGGTGGCAGCTAGTTCATTAATTAGTCAACTGTCTGCTGGAACTGCACATGTGCAAACTATGAACTACCCCAACCCCACACTCACAAAAATGGGAAATGGTGAGTTCAGGGTCAGGACTTGCAATTCCTAACTTCTTCCAACATTTCCTTCACATTGGAGATGATATCCGTTGTGGTGAAAATCAAGACCATAACACTCCTTCAAGCAATGCTACAATGACTTACATCCATTAGTGAGTGCAGTACTGATCTATTGCCCCAAATGTTTTAACGTGTAAATGCATCCTATTTGAAACGCAGATTCAACTGGCTGTTATTGCAGTGTTATATACATTTTTAAAACATGTTGGACCAGTTTACTCTGTTAATCATTGAATAACGAGTTTTTCTTAAAAAGAGTATACCATCTGGTTATTTTTCAGTAATGTGAATTCAATAATAAACCACAATTCATCCTATCAAAGCTCTAATATTTAGATAGCTCAATACATCAAGATGTCTGATATTTGACAGATTAAATATATCGATGTTTTCACTTCAAACTCCACAACATTGATAAATGAAGACTTCAAAGCTCTCTTAGCTTAGTGGTGAACATGTAGAGGCTCTTCTGTAAGTCTAACACTGAACTATGAAGCCTGCTGTATAGTTAAATCATAAATACTGTAACACTCAGATCAAAAGTAAATTGCAACTATACAAAGCATTTAATAAAGAAGTGTTTCACAGAGGGACAATTCAAAATTAAAAGCAGCTCATTTTTTTTTCTCAAAGGGATTGGGTAATAATGTTTTTGGCACATGGCCTCTGTCTTGTCCAGGTTGAAAATATAGCACGCAAACTGGGATTCACTGGGACCAGTCAGAGGGATCAGTCCTCTGCACCTTCTTCCTGTTTGCCCATGGTGGCGAAAAACTGCATAATTCTTAAAATTACCTCACAGCCTCACCCCTCTCTCCCTATGTAAGCGACCCCCTTCAGCGCTACAACCCTTAGGTGTCTATATGCTCCTCTAATTCTGCTTTCTTGTGCATCTCAGTTGTCTAGGGCCTAATTTCAGGGACTTTCCAAAACAAATCTCCGTCTCTGAAACGCTATCTCCGCATTTAGAATGCCATTTAAAATCTACGTCTTTGACTGTTTTTGGCCATCTGTCCTAATATCTTTTCATGTGGTTGTGTGTCAAATTCTTGTTTTATAATCTCCTTGCAAAGTGCAAATCAAAAGTTTTTTACTGTTTAAATAATTTATCTGTGAATAAAGTCCATTAAGTTCATGTAACATTTTAAGTGCCTTGTTAGATCACTGCAAAACCTTCAAAATTTACAGGGATAGCATGCAAGGTTACACAATCTATTTCATTCTTTAACCTTGGTATTGTATTTTTTCTGATGTTCAGTGCTCAAAAGCAATACAAATGCAGTACAATGGGCATTATCTGACCGAAGGTCTGTACAGTTGTCCTTTGTCTTTCATTGTGGTAAAGATCAACATTAATCTTTTCAATTTTTTTTATCGTGCATCAGAGATAGCAGCACAGCACAATACAGTCAGGAGGGACTGCTCTGAGTATTCGTGACACTAACTGCAGACAACATGAAGTCTCATGGTATCAGGTCAAACATGGGCAAGGTGCACCCTCCCCACTGATGATTCAGTATTTATACAGGTTGTATGCCACTCGGAGGGTTGCAATGGTGCAGAATGTACTCTGGATGGGGGACTTCAATGTCCAGCACCACGTGGTGGCCAGGTCCTACAGGACATAGCTGCTAGACCAGATCTGCAGCGGGTGGTGAGGGAACCAACAACAGGAAAAGTACAACTGACCTTATCCTCATCTGCCACAGATTCGCCTGTCCATTACAGCACTGACTGAAGTGACCATTGCACATTCCTTGCAGAATCCTCACATTAAGGATACCCTCTGTCATGTTATCACAGTTATCATCGTGCTAAATGAGACAGACTTCAAACAGATATAGCAACTCAAGACTAGGCATCCATGAGACGTTGTGGACCATCAGCAGCTGCACTGTACTCCAACACAATCTGCAACCTCATGGCCTGGCATATCCCTCACCCTACCATTATTATTGAACCAAAGGATGAACCTTGGTTCAAAGTAGGAAGACATGCCACAAGCAACACCAGACACACCTAAAAATGAGATGCAAACCAAATGAAGCTACAAAACAGGGCTACTTGCATGCCAAACAGCATAAACAGCAAATTATACACTGAGCTAAGTTATTCCACAACCAATGCATCAGACCTAAGCTTTGCAGTCCTGCTCCATCCAGTTATTAATGGTGGTGGACAATTAAGCAATTCACTGGATGAGGGGAAATATACCCAGAAAACAAATACACCCAGTCTCAATGACCAACGTGAACACACATTAGTGCAAAAGACAAAGGTGAAACATGTGGGGTGAAACATCTGCAGCAATCTTCAGTCAGAAATGCCCAGTGACGGTTCATCTTGACCTCCTCCAGATGTCGTGAACACCACCAATAACTATCTTCAGCCAGTTCAAATCATTCCACGTTATCAAAAAACAGCTGAATGCACTGGATACTGCAAAGACTACGGTCCTGACAACATTCTGGCAACGGTACAAAAGTGTGCCTCAGAATCTGCCACACTCCTAGCCAAGTTGTTATAGTACAGCAACAACACTGGCATTTATTCTACAAAATGGAAAATTGATCAGGTATGTCCTGTGCCTAAAAAACAGGACAAATCAAACCTGGGAAACTGTTACCTTAACAGTTAACTCTCGATCATCAGTAACGTGATGGAAAGTGTCATCAACAAAGCTATCAAGCAGCACCTGCTCAGCAATAACCTGCTCACTGATGTCCAGTTTAGTTTCCACCAGAGTTATTCATGACTTGATTACAGCCTTGATTTAAATACGGGCGAAGGAGCTGAATTCCAGAGGTGAGGTGAAAGTGACTGCCCTTGATATCAAGGCCGTACAAGACCGAATGTGGCATCGAGGAGCTTTAGCAAAACTGGGATCAATGAGAACAGGGGGCGAAATGACTCCACCAAGGCCGACATCCATCACCAAGCCACCCTTTATTTACACGTGAACAGTCCTTGGCTTTAGTACTACCTCATTCAGAGTCAACTACCAGATAGTAAGTATCTCTGACACTCACCCTTTTTGTATATCAGCCAGGGATCCCTGACTGGATTAACCTCCCCAGTCAGGGAACTCATATTCTATGAAATCACTACAGGGGGAAAGCTCTCTGTTGGTTGGAGTCATACCTGGCACAAAGGTTTGGATTGTGGCTATGAGAAATCGGTCATCTCAGCTCCAAGACGTCTCTGCAGGAGTTCTGCAGGGTAGTGTCCTAGGCCCAACCACCTTCAGCTGCTTAAGTCAATGGCCTTCTCTCCACCATAAGGTCAGAAGTGGGGACGTTAGATGATAACTGCAGAATTGAAAATCCTCAGATACAGAACCAGTGCATGTCCAAATGTAGCAAGACCTGGACAATGTCTAGGCGTGAGGCTGAAAATGGCAAGTAACATGTGCAGTACCTAAGTGCTAGGCAATAATCACCTCCAAGATAATCTCCTGCTCTATCCTGGGGTTCCTACTAACCAGAAACTAAACTGGACCAGCCATATTGATACTGTGACTATGAGAGCAGGTGAAAGGCTAGGAGCCCTACAGCCCTCACCTCCAGACTCCCCAGAGCTCGTCCACTATCCATAAGGCACAAGTCAGGAGAGTGATGGAATACTTCCCCTTTGCCTGGATGAATTCAGCTCCACCAACACTCAGAAAGCCTGACAATATTCAGGGCACTCGACTGGCAACACATACACAAACACTAACTCCCTCCATCACCAATTCGCAGTAGCAGTGAAGTAGCCTCTCACCTACGAAAGGCAAGGCAGAAATTAACCAAGCACTTTCTCCTAGTCAGTTCTGGTACATTATGAAAGTTGTGACAGGAGGTGTTTTAACAGTGTAAACAAAATTCCTTGCATCACTATTTAAGATTAACTGCAGATTTCCAAATGGAAATACTGACACTGTCTAAATGTTACAAGAACAGATTAGAATGGTCAGATATGAACAGATTTTGAACATTTATCTACAGGGCACAGTGATCTGAATTAATAGCTTTCTATTCCTACAGTCTATGGAGAGAAAAAGTGTAAACTCAATCAGAGGTCATCTTGAGCAGATTATCAGCAACGTATTCAGGTAAGTAACTTTTATGCTAAGAATTTGTTTGTCCTTCATTAAATTCACTTGCATTGAATCAATGAGTAAAGGAAAAGCTGCAAGTCTGCGGCAAGTGCTTTCTTCATTATAAGCAGATGAAAAGTATAATGGCATTGAGAAAAGCTTCCAAGTAAATTTTTAACTTTCTTCAAACAATGGCCTAAAATGTGCCCTACTTACCTGTAGAAAATCTGCAGATAATGTACCAATGCATTTTTTGTTTAGTTGATAAAGCACATTAAAGTATCACTATAGCATTAGCTTGATCACCAACACTTCGTGCAGTCACCTCCTCATTCATATATATGTTATACTTGTTCCCATAAATGCACCAACAACTGTGCTACTCATAGATTATTAGTTGATTGAACAAGGATCAGAGTTGGGAAAAGCTGTACTTGGAAAACAAATTTCAAGTCAGAATCAAGAACGTGTCAGTAAATTACTCTCAACTTCACTTACAAAGGCACTGAGGCGTAACATTAACCACCACAACAGCCAAGCAGGCCTTAGTTTCCAGCTTTTTAATCTCCCAATTCATGCTACATGATGTAAGATTTGCTAGCACACAGCTTCGTGAAATGCAAATATAATCATTAACCATATTATAAAGACTGTCTAGGTAACTAAACAAATTTGAATCCAATCTGTTTCCTATAATTCTAAAGCACTTTCCTTTCGGCTAGGCTATTCTTCTAATGTAATAAACAGAGTTAAGAATTTGATTGCTGCCCAAATGTTAGAGATTAGTTACTGGTTAACCTTCACCTCACTACTGGGCTGAATGAGAAGGGCAGAGGGAACTATAAGAAGGGAGCAACATGTACCTATTAAGTGCATTCTACTTCAGTTGCTCTAAATATATTGCTGCTGTATGACTTTGGAGATAAGAAACCACAATCTCTTCCCCTCTCAGAATAGAGGAGTTTCCAAACTTTAGATAAATTGAGATGACTCTCTCTATTTAGCCTCATTTTTTCCATCTTTCCAAACTATGTGCAGAAATCATGCAAACAATTACTTCCTTGAGAAATTCATCTGCTATTTTTGAACAGGTTTAGATAAATCCTGTAAGTTCATTAAAAAAACAGCAAAAAATAAAGGGATGAACAAAAATGTTCATTACACAGAACAGACAGAAGAAGATTTTATTTCTTATGTAGTCCCTGACATTACCTCTGGTGATGGAACAGTTTCAGGCTGAGAAGTCCTCACACTCGTATTCCTTTGGCGAATCTGGTAAGCAAACTAAACAGTGTTTGTACGGCTCATATAGTACTGCCAACATAATGTTTCCATTCCTTTACTGAAGTATTGGAACATTATATTTCTATCAACAGTGATAACTGAGCACTTTCAGAAGAGAAAATGTGACAAAAACACTAACAAGAAGCTTTACCTTCAGGGACTCAGAGGTTCCTGTCTCCAGAGGCACTCAGCAGGTTGCACTGAGTGACAATCCTGAAGGATGGCCAAGACTTCTAGATGTTGTCCATAGTGTTATCAGAGAGGATCTGATCTTGGTGTATTGATGTGAACAACTATTTTAATTGTTGGGGACTTTTTTTTAAAATGACTTTTAGTCCTCACCAAGAAATGGTTGTACTGGGGGGAGTGGAAAACTTTCCCTTTTCAGTTACGCAGTGTCAGCATAAAGAACTCCCAGGTCAGGCACAGCAACAACAGCTGCACAGTAAAGCTCCCTTTACTCTGCTCCAACCACACGCTTCAATCCTAACCTCAGGAGAACACTCCCTACTGCATCAGTGCAATATTTCAATTTCCCATTTACTAGTCTCTGTAAGTAAGATTGCCAATTGGTGGCAAATTTAAGTGCAGTTTTATGCTACCATTACCATTATAACATTTTATATCCATTAGGATCAGAGTTGAGCCTACCTAGATTCATTTCACACAGGATCCTTACAGCCAGCAGAGAGAGGAGACCTTCATCCCATCAGCCTGGGCTGATTCAAAGCCAGATACCAGAAATGAAACAACAGTGTGCACAACTATTTTGCTCCCACCTCCCAGTGCATTACATGAGACAGGAGACTCTAAGTGCTAAGAGTAAAGCTTTTCTGTAATATGCATGCATTTTTAAATAAATTAATTAAATCAAATTAGAAGCAAGATTAAAGGGAATCTAAACAGTAGTATTAAAAACTTCCTGTCACACAAATCCATGTCTTCCACAATTAGTTTATGTGCTTGTTTTCAGTTCTTTTACATTTCTTTGTGATCTGTGCCAGTGTCTGCTGATCTAGTTAGTGACATTTCTTTTGTCCTGTTGACAATTAGTGTCCAATGATGTGACATTTAGCAGGCCAAAGTTCATTGCGCTTTGAATTTCATACCTACCCTTTGTTCTTTGACGATCCTGAGGGTCAGGTGAATTTAAGTTTCTTAGACAGGTGCTGACAAAGGAGGGACAAAGGTACCCAGGCAAAGCCTGAAGACAACTAGCTGTTGCAACATGACATGGTTACCTCCCAGCAATTAATGTTTTATTTTAAGTGCCCCAAATTGCTGAATGACAGTTCTGTTAATACAGTCAATTATTCCACAAAGGCACTGCCAGAACCAACTAGTTAAAATTTACATCACGTTCCTAGGCCCTTAGCAACACTGGAAGCCAAAGACATACCAACAGCTGCCAGTGACCATGTCTTTTTTCCAATGATGTAAGAATGGCGAATATAGTACTTGAGGACATTTGTAATGACAATAACATTTTCTTTTAAAAACTGAAGGAATTTCCTTTAAAGCAAAAGGGAGTTTCTGGAAGAGAAAATACTTTTTTCCCCACTTCGCAATAAAGCCTTATTCCTCTTCAACTTGCTTCCTCTCTTCCTGAAGACTCTGGCTTGCGCTGGAGATTAGTTCAAGAGATACTGACATCTCTCCGATACCTCAATCAATGGTCTAATTTCTCAACTAAGTTTGAGACAATGGGTGCTGTTATACTACTTAGCTCTGAATAGCATCACAAATTCAACCCAACCTTCATACAAGTAAATGCAGATATATATGTACCAGCCAGCAAAAGCTACTAGATAGCGTTGAGAAACGATGCTGACAGGATAACTCTTAAAATGCACTGGAATGATAAATATATTCTTAAAAGATAGTACTCCTCTAAACCTGAGCACAGACTTACTGCATCAAATTGAAGGGCAGCAAAATAATGTCAGGAAAAAACTTTGTTGGAGTAGCATGTTTCCAAAAATTGTAGTGAACTAGTCTTTTATTAGGTGGAATGGAACTCTTTTCTCTCTGCTTACTATAAATATTATAACAAGATTTTTGGAATCTCACGCCCAATATATTTAGTTCTCGCAAAGAAAGACCATAAGGATGCTTGGTGTGGAAAGGACATTTATATATCACGCAGACTTGCATCAGCATCCAACACATTAGAAAGTGTCCTGCAATGATGAAGAATTTTACCTTTAGACTTGACACTGAACCAACAAGGATAAAGTACTAATTGCTTCCCTCAGTTTTCCAATCTCCTTACAACGCATCTTTCACTAAGTAGCTGATTTACTTTTAATAGAATATATTTACTCCACATATCTTCCCAACTAATCTTATTTTATCTCTCATGTTTGCTGCAAATAGGAATTCTTCTGGCAGTATGGAAAAGATACTGAAAAAAGCACTGACTGCAAGTTGCCTACCATGGGAAATCAAAATCATCTGAAGGAATTTCTCCGTCACATTTTTTATTCCGAAGGAAGTCTAGCTGGACAACTTGCGACCCTCACACTAGGACAACCATGGTTCCACAGAATTCAGCCAAAAAGCCTACAACTGAGACTTTAGAAAAGGTCAGTGATGTTAAAGGTCAGAGTCAGAGCACATTCATGAACTGACAATAGTATGGGTGAAAATTGTGTAGTTAAAGGGGAACTAAGAATACAACAAGGAACAAAAGTCAGGAAATCTCTTTTTTTTGAAATTCCTAGCAACTATTTTGAATCATGCTGGCCCTAAAACAATACAGCAGAATATATGGAAGATTTGGACAGGCTTCATTAATGGGCAAGAACATGGCAGATGGAATGATTATTTGTGGAAAAGACTGAGCTTATCCACTTTGGTTGGAAAAATATTTGTACAGAGAATGTCTTCAATGGTAACAAGTTCAAAGTGTGGACGTACAGAGGAACCGGGGGCGGCACGGTGGCTAAGTGGTTAGCAGCAGCCTCACAGCGCCAGGGACCTGGGTTCGATTCCAGACTCAGGTGACTGTCTGTGTGGAGTTTGCACATTCTTTCCGTGTCTGCGTGGGTTTCCTCCGGGTGCTCTGGTTTCCTCCCACAGTCCAAAGACGTGCAGGCTAGGTGGATTGGCCATGCTAAATTGCCCATAGTGTTCAGGGGTGTGTGGGTTATAGGGGATGGGTCTGGGTGGGATGCTCCAAGGGTCAGTGTGGACTTGTTGGGCTGAAGGGCCTGTTTCCACACTGTAGGGATTCTAATTTACTCCTTGTCAGAAGTCACTAGAGGTTAATATGCAGGTGCAGGAAGCTATTAGGAAAGCTAATGCAATGTTGGAAGCACAAATATAAATTGCTGGAAAAACTCAGCTGGTCTGGCAGCATCTGTGAACAGAATGCAGTTAACATTTCAGATTCAGTGACCCTTCTTCAGAATTGGTTGTAGCTAGGAAAGGTTGGTATATATGGTGAAGATGGTGGGGGTGGGGGGGGGAGAAACAAACAACAGGTGAAGATGGAGCCCAGAGAGGAAGAACAACGGTTGTGCAGAAAGAAGAATGGGTAACGGTGTGCCCAAAAGAATGAACAGCGGCAACTGGGAAGCCACCTCTAGGCACACATTCATCTACCCTCCTATATCAGCATCCTGCACAAACTGTTGCCTCCAGGACACCCTGGTTTAGTTGTCCTTCACTCTCAACACCTCCCCACACCCTCACATAATTGCAGAAGATATGGCCCTTCCTCCCTCCTCACAATCCAAGGCCCCAAACACACCTTCCAAGTGAAGCCGTGATTTAGCAGTACTTCACTCAATCTAGTCTACTGTATGCGCTGCTCATAATGTGTGTCCTCTACGCTGGGGAGACAAAAACGCAGACTAGGTAACTACTTTGCAAAACACCCACATTTTGTCCTCAAAAATAAATCAAAGCTTCCAGTTGCCTGCCATTTCAACATACCACTGTATTCCCTGCCCAACATCTCGGGCTCGCTACAGCGCTCCAACGAAGGTCAGCACAAGCTGGAAGAACAGCATCTCATTTTCCGCTTGGGGATCCTGTAGCCTTTGGGACTCTATATTAAATTCAATAATTTTAGGGCTTGAACACGTTCTCCCATGTCCTTACCCCAACTCCCACATACCAAGCCTTGATATCATATGGATTGCTACAACAAACAGCCCACTATCAGCTACTAATGGTCCCCATTAGCAGCTAATGATTCTCCCAGGCAGACCTTTACCAATTCCTTTGTCAGCCCAACTGTTATTCTCCCTCGTTGGGCTCCATCTTAACCTATCATTTACTTCTCCCACCTCCTCCTACCCCACCTTCAACATATTACCAACCTTTTACTAGCTACAATCAGTTGAAGAAGGGTCACTGGACCTGAAACATTAACTCTGTTTTCTCTCCACAGACCTGCTGCCAGACCTGCTGGGCTTTTCCTGCAATTTCTGTTTGTGTTTCTGATTTCCAGCAACCACAATTTTTTTTTGTTCGATGGACTATTAGCCTTTATTCCAGGAGGACTTCAGTACTGAACAGTGAAGTCTTGCGCCAATTGCAGAAGAGCTTGGTTAGACCACACTTGGAGTATTGAGTGCAGTTTTGGTCTTCTTATGACCATAGAGGGAGTGCAATAAAGGTTCACCAGGCTTGTTCCCAGGACGTCAGAACTGTCCAGTGAAGAGACATTGGGTAAACTGGGCTTGTATTCGTTACAGCGTTGAAGAATGAGAGCTGAACTCATTGAAACCCATAAAGTACTTAAAGAGACAGGGTAGATTTGGACAAGATACTTTCACTGGTTGGAGAATCTAGAAACAGGGGTACAGTTTAAAAATAAGGGAGATACCATTCAGGTCAGAGATAAAGAGAAATTATTTTACTCAGAGGGTTGCGAACCTCCAGAATTCTCTACTACAAAGAGTTGTGCTTGCTTAGTCCTTGATTATGTTTAAGGTGTGTTTACTAAGTTAATTCCTGCTTTAAAATGACAAACACCCCAGATATTTGCACTGAAGAACTAGCTAAGGGAGATCATTTTATTTAGCAAAAATCACAAACTTTCAGTTCTGACAGACATTCTATGAAGAACTGCACCTCAATTTTTATTCACACTTCATTCTCAGATGCTGAGTGAATTATTCTGCACTTACGGTTTTCTCTTTATATGAAAGATTTCTAGCATTAACTATGTATTTATATATAAAAACCTAACTCCAAAATTGAACAGGATAATATGGTAAGTTTCTTTCTGTTTCTGTTTTTATTTTGTCATAGATGTTCTTTCTTGGCTAACTTTGCCCTAAACATTTATGCTGTCAACTAACTGAATAACTAAATACTCCTACAATTCATATGCATTACGACTGCAGTGTCTGATACTTTCTGAGGTTTAAATATTTTTAAAAGTTTATAAAAATTTTTAACGTTACCCAGGGAGGCAGATTAAAAATAATTACATTATCGATAATTGTGGAAATTTTGGGAAACGAGGGAAGTCGCACTGGTGCAATGGGGAGTACTCTTCTCAGGCCATAGATAATGTCCATTCATTGGGCTGAGTCAAAAAGAATTTATCCTGTATTTGGCCTCTGGTATATATGATCGCTGGAGTGCCTGATGCTGACATTCAATTAAGAAAGGAAAAGGTTCTATAGCCCAGTCCTATTCATCCTGATGGGCGTGTAATTCATCCACTCCAAATTACTTTGAAGTTGATGTTGACTTTGAAAGGAATGTATGCTGATCAGATTTATTAAAACATGCCTTACTTAACACATTGAATCTCAATGAATCACAAGTGAGAACAAAACAACTACTACCTACCATTGGATTTTACATCTGAGAAAGAAGAACCATCTTCCAGAGTAAACAGCTGAGGAACACATGCAGCTGTGCTCAGGCCTTGGCCCAGGTACGAGGCAGCAGAGTAGTAAGAATGCATCCTGTACTGTGGTGTCACATTATGGCCTGGAAACCGGTTTTCTGTGGTCTTCATTTGCTGCAATTTAAGCAGAAGATACATTATTCACCTATTAATTCTTTCTGTATAACAACAGAAAGGTGATTGTATGGTATATTTGTTTGGAATATTTGGTTGTTTTGTTAATTTACAGCATGTTATCAAAGTATAAATCAATCCATAGGAACCAAACAATAATTAAACACATAATGGGACTGTTCTGTTCTATTTGCTATTTTTAGCAAAAGAACATTCAAGGTATGAAATAGAAAAATTGCTTAATACTCAAATCTACTTTTACAATAAACTTAATGAATGGGGAAAATCTACTAAGTGGATATACAAAACCACGTGAATATTTACAAGAAGTAAATGACTGAGGAGCTCCCTCTGTGGATCAGTACGCAAAACTTGTCAGCAGGACACTTTTGAGATTGGAATTTATGCCTAGGAAAGATGTTACACGTGGCAGGATTTTCCCTTCTATTGCCAACTAAGTTGCAATAAACCTCACTCTTATAGCGACAGTTGCCCTGAAGCCACTTAATACTCCATGAAACACAAACTGGCCTTAGATAGGCTTTGCACCCCCGGGTAGCGAGAATGTTCTGTCTCTGAGGGCTGTTCATCGATCTGTTATAGTCTCCCTACCTCAAGGCATGTAGCTCCTGGTTCAAGTGACAACCCCAGGACTAGGTGGCTATAGAAGATTTACTAATGGGGTGGGCAAGCAAGTTGATTCACAATCTGCAAATTCTTCCAATATACCTCTGGCAGGAGGTAAGACTGGGTAAGTTTCCTGGTCACACAGAACTGCGGAGTTAATGCAACACAGCAGCCTCTCCAGGCGAAGATTTCACATTGCAAGTTCTTAACACAGGCTCTGTGGCATGAGTCTTCCTCTCTTTGAGGGACTGCTAAAGTGACAGTGAAGTAGCCAATAGAAGAGGCGCAGGAAGGGGAGTTACATGAACATGGTCATTAATTGCACCTTGAAGTCCTAGTTCAAATCCTCCACAGCAGGAATGTGAATAGTCAAAACAGGTAACTATAACCAAGGTGTCCAGAGACCACATATGTCGTCATGTGCTTAACAGCACAGTACAGTGCACATATTCTAGATGAGAATGGAAGGCAGGACTGATAGGTATTGCACCATACCAATCACCTATGGGGTGGCACGGTGGTTAGCACTGCTGTGTCACAGCACCGGGAACCCGGGTTCAATTCCACCCTTGGGCAATCGTCTGTGTGGAGTTTGCACATTCTCCCTGTGTCTGTGTGGGTTTCCTCCGGGTGCTCCGGTTTCCTCCCACAGTCCAAAGATATGCAGGCTAGGCGGATTGGCCATGCAAAATTGCCTGTAGTGTTCAGGGATGTGTAGATTAGGTGGGTTATAGAGGGATGAGTTTGGGTGGGTGCTCTGAGGGTCGGTGTGGACTTGTTGGGCCAAAGGGCCTGTTTCCACACTCTAGGGATTCTATAACCTTCTGTGTTGTGTACAAAGTGAGAAATGACACCTCACTACAATCAAATTGAAAGAAGGCCTTCCAAGGACTGTACCACCATAAAACATATGGTTGCTCAGTATGCTATACCACTGCATTTACATGAGTTCATCGATCCTGTGACTCCTTACAATGGGTCATCAGATGGCCCTTTAACTCGTGTTGCTGTAACTATTTCCTCAATGGCTTTTGGTCCAGCTGACCATCTGTCAGATGTTCTGTTATTTACAGGAGTGTGGGCTAGGCTGGATGGTCTTGCTACTGCGAGACAACAGCCACATCTTTACTTAGTCCACCACTTGCTTGTTGCTGGGCACTTCCCCAGCAAGTCCAGTGACTTGCAAGAAATCAACTGTCTGGATAATTATGAAGGTAGTGAAGTGAGGCAGTATGCAATGACTTTCTCAATCCATCCCCATTGTTAAAGCCATAAAAGAATGTTTTATGAATTGGAGCCATGGCATTTGTGACAGGTGGTGTGAGTGATGCAGGTGCTGTGAGGTGCTGGCCTTGTTTCCAGTACTAGCTGCTGCAGTTTTATTCTTCAGATATGCGTTTAGGTAGTGACAGGAGCAGAGGTTAGAATGCTGAATGGAAGACAGACCTTCCAACATAGCATCGTCCTTACTGGAAATTGGCTAAATGTCATTTTTAGCAATGATGTTAACAGTTTCTCTCCACAAAGCCCGTCAAGTGTTCTCACACTATCACCACAAACTGACTTCAGTAACCATGCACATGTAACTGTGGTGCCCAACTCACTGTATTGGTCGAGGCATTTGAGTATAGGAGTTGGAACATTATGTTACAGTTGGATAAGGCCCTGGTGAGGCCGCACTTGAAGTATTGTGTAGAGATTTGGTCACCCAGTTAAAGGAAAGACATAATTAAACTGAAAAGTGAGCAAAAATTTACGGGGATGTTGCCTGGACTAGTAGGCCTAAGTTATAGGGAGAGGTTGGCCAGGATAGGACTTTATTCCATGGAACATTGGAGATTGAGGAGTGACCTTATTGAGGTGAATAAAATCATCAGGGGCATGGATAGGATGAACGCATATAGTCTTTTTCCCAGGGATAGGGAATTGAAAACTAGAGGGCATAGGTTTAAGGCGAGAAGGGAAAGATTTAAGAAGGACCTGAGGGGCAACTTCTTCACACAGATAGCGGCGTATATATGGAATGGGGTGCCAGAGAAAGTGGTTGAGCCAGGTACAATAGCAACATTTAAAAAACATTGGGATAGATACATGGATGGGAAGAGTTTAAAGGGATATGGACCAAATGCAGACAATTGGAACTAGCTGAGTGGGCACCATGGTCAGCATTGACCAGCTGGAGCTGAAGGGCTTGTTTCCAAGCTGTATTAATTTATTGGTCTGAATGACATTATACCAGCGACATAAAAAGTCAGGTAAAAAACTATCCGACAAGTAAGATAGAAATGTTTCCAGTTGTATGTGCAAGTACAGATGAGCACCGAAGTAATTCATTTGCCAGAATCCTGTGCCCTCTCCGAGTCTACATTTGGTTGGTGGGAGAAGGCTGACACTGAGTCAGGCAGGAAGGTTACAGGTGGGACCCCTCTTCCACTTCCATCTGATTAAATCTGTAGTAAACCTGTCACTCACCTGTGTCAGGGTCCCTCTACCTTGGTTCTAAAG
Source organism: Ginglymostoma cirratum (assembly GCA_024137785.1). Classification (NCBI taxonomy): domain Eukaryota; kingdom Metazoa; phylum Chordata; class Chondrichthyes; order Orectolobiformes; family Ginglymostomatidae; genus Ginglymostoma; species Ginglymostoma cirratum. The sequence goes on along the minus strand of JAHRHZ010000270.1, from coordinate 3,489,279 downwards.
TCTCAGTGTGTCAAGTAGTAGCAGCAGCCACCACCACCACTAACCTCACACCCCGCCCTGCCCCAGCACTGTTGAGTACACAGGTGCTGCTGGCCTCTGATTGATCAGCAGCTCTCAGCAGGTGGCACTTCTGCCCCAGGTCGATTTGAAGGCCCACCACTGGCCTCTTAAGTGCAACGTGTGATACAACAGACATGATACCTTTCTTGAAAAGAGGTGATGTGGAATTCTTGCCAGTTCTCCAGTCAGCAGGGAAAACCCTAATGCCTTCACAAGATTACATCGTTGTCTTTGCAGATAAAAATTTACAGGATTCAGATGACAGCTAATACCTAAACTGCTAACTTTCAGATGACGACTAGCTGCAGCTCATTTCTTGCACATTGTTTTTATTTGGTGCTCACTTTCTGCACTGTTTTAATTCGTGGTAGCCCTGTCTGATACATTGCAATTTTTCTGCACATTCTGTGTTCCAGTATTTAATTTCTTGGTAATCAATTCAGCATATGCTATAGTGATGTCAATCTCATTGTTTTTGTTAATCAATCAATCTAAATAATGTTCATCTATTTTAATAAACTATAATCCTCATTCTGTTTCATCAATAATCTCGGGCACTCAAAACTCTCATTTAAATAAAGAGGCTCGTGGATTTCCTGTCAAAACATCAGGATGCATAAAAGGGTAAACAAAGATGATTTAAAAAAAGGAACAATTTAAAGTGCAAGCGGTTCAGATAGTGTCACAAATTAAAATGCTATACACTCATGACTGCACTCAAATTGTAAAAATGATTTATATGTTTTCTTAAAATCAACATCACTTTGGTTGGAATTATTGTCTGGAATTGAATCTTGGAACTGAACAGCAAAATTGTGAAGATTTACTGAAATTTGTTTAAAAAGGAGTCCACAATTCAAATGAAAAAATTATCTTTATTGCAGTAAGCTGGTGCTGATAAGAATCCAAATAACCCAGCAGACAAACAAGGAGCAGCACTGTTAAATACTGAAATTCTGTTTCCTATTGGTCTAATCTATTTTGATATCTCTAAGAAGAACTGCAAGAGTTTTACAACAATCAAATGGAAAGTGCTTAACATTAGTGAATGGAATGCAACATTATTTGCAATTGAGCGAGAATCTCCTGGAAAATAACTGGAAATCACACAGTGGTTGAAAGAGAGATACGTTACCAGGAGAATGAGGAATCCTTGCCAAAGCTTTAACATATCTTTTTTCAGATGGTGACTTTCTCCCGTGTTTCGAGCCTCAAAACCCATCCAACACATAAACAGGGTTTCTTATCCAGCTAACTGTCTTAACTGGTCTTAATTTTATTCTTTTCTTATCGTTTTCTTCTATTGCTGATTACTCATGCACTTTTTTTCTCCATTCCTTTCTACACATTTTCCTATCTTTTCTGTTGGACTTGGCCCACAAAAAATACTTTCAAAGCAATATTAGCACCCCACTTACAATTACAACCTGAAAGATGTCTCCAATCGATAACTGGGCCATTATTCAGACGCTTCTAGGGTCTACCAAAAAGAGACATTTAGTCCCTCATACATGTAAACTGGAACTTAGCAAATGCAATGCAAGCAGAATTAGGGCAATGTGACAAGAAAACCCATACGACCCATGAAAGTTAACCCTGAAAATAATTTCAAAATCAATATAACTTGCACTTCCAATGTGGAAAAGGCCCATCGTTGGGATATTACAAGTTGGAAATAGGAAGTCAGGTATTACTGCAGGATTTAAAAGCCTGCAGGGATGTCAAGTAATGTATCAGCCAGTTCGACAACCCTGACATAAATGGAGCAATGAGGACTGACCCAAACAACCAGCTATAGGCCAAAATATGTCAGTTTATTTTGTAGATGCTGTTCAAGTGGCAAATAAAACCACAAGATGTAGGAGCAGAAGTAGGTCATTCAGCACATCTAATCCATTCCATCATTCAATGAGATCATGGTTGATCTGATAATCCTCAACTCCACTTCCCTACCTTTATCCCATAATACTTGATTTCCTTACTGATTAAACATCTGTCTACCTCAGCCCTGAATATATTTAATAATCCAGCTTTGACAGCTCTCCAGGGTAAAGAATTCCAGATTCTCTGCCCTCTAAGAGAAGAAATTCCTCCTCTACTTGAAATGGACAGTCCATTCCTCTGAAATTATGCCCTCTGATCATGGATTCTCGCACAAGAGGAACCCATCTCTCCGTATCCACCCGTATCCATTCTTATATGTTTCAAAAAGGTCATCTCTCATTCTTCTAAACTCCAAAGATTACAGGACCAACATACTCAATCTCACCTTGTAAAATAATTGCTCCATATCCTGGATCAACCTAATGAATCTTGTCTGGACTGCTTCATTATCTTTCCTTGGATAAGATGACGAAAATTGTTCAGGTGTGGTCTGACTAGTGCCTTGTATAGTTTAGCAAGACCTCCCCTATGTATATACTTCATTAACTATTAAATAAAGATCAGCATTCCATTTGCCTTCCCACCGAACTTGGAAGCTAGATTTTGCGACTCAAGCAAGACGACCCCAAATCTTGCTGTGTTGATGCTTTCTTCAGCCTCTCTCCTTTTAAGCAATATTCAACTCTTCTCTTCTTTCTGCCAGTACATAATCTCAGATTTTCCCATTTTATGTTCCATCTGCCAGGTTTAACTTGTCTATATCCCTCTGTAGACTCTTTTATCGTCCACACCACTTGTCTTGCTATCTATTTTTGCATTATTCAGAAAATTGGCAGCAGTAAATTCACTTCCCTCATCCAAGCCATTCATAAATATTGGAAATAGTTGTGGCCACAACACTGATCCCTCTGGCACTCCAGTAGTTAAAGAGGTTGATATCTTGAAAAAGCCCTGTTATCCCAACTCTGTCTTCAATTACTTACGCAATCCTGTATCCATGCTAATATACTGCCCCGAACATAAGCGCCCTCATCTATTAAGTAGTCTTACATGCAGTACTTTATTATACGTCTTTTGCAAATTCAAATATATCTCCTGATTCCTTTTCACCTATCCTGATTGTTAGCTTCTCAAAAAAGTATAACAAAGTTGTCAGGAATGAATTCTCCTTCATTAAGTCCTGCTGACTCTCAATGATATTATATTCTTTTAAATACTCTACTATTACTAATACTCTACATTTTCTCAATAATTGGTGTTACATTAACCAGTCTACTGTTGCCTGTTTTTTGGCTCCCTCCTTTTTTGATAAAGTGGCTTACATTGCCGGTTTTCCAATTCTCCAGGACGTTTCCAGAACCTAAGGATCTTGGAAGATTAATACCAGTAGCACCCACAATTTCTGTAGTTATTTCCTTTGGTATCCTTTAACAAATGATGAATGTAAACTTGGTCATGTATAACATGAAGAGCTCTCCTGGTCTTTTATGTCCATACATTAAATGTGTTTTTTTTAATTCATTCACAGGGTGAGGGCATCATTGGCTAGGCACCATCCCTAATTGCCTAGACGGCAATTAAGAGTCAACCACATTGTTGTGCGTCTGGAGTCACATGTAGGCCAGACCAGGTAAGGAAGGCATTTTCCTTCCCTCAAGGACATTAGTGAACCAGACGGGTTTTTTCCCCCCCGCAACGATCAATAATGGATTCACAGTCATCATCAGACTGGTAATTCCAGATATTTATTGAATTCAAATTCCACCATCTGCCATGGCAGGATTTGAACCTGGGTCCTCAGAACATAATCTGGGTCTCTGGATTAACAGTCCACCAATAATACCACTAGGCCATTGCCTCTGCGAGTCTCAAATGGGTTAACAATACACATTTCTAAGGTTGTGGGACACCTTTGCATTATTGTACTTTTTGTGCCTCTTTTTTTCCATATTTGGATGCAGGTTTTGATTTTCCTGGAGACTGACTGAACCAAGTATCACGGACATTTCTGCTGTGAAGAGGGCACCTTGGAGCATCAAAGAGAGTACTCTCCTTTAGCGTGTCTCATTCAATAGGCCTACAACTGTTATAATACAATTACGATGTAAGTGCAATATTATGAATTGCTTCACTCATTCAACTTGCAAGATAATTGTGTTCCAACATGAAGATTTGTCAGCTTAAAAAGCCCACTGCAGGCATATAAATACTTGCAGACGTAACACAAAGTGTCAGTCGTAACCAAGTAAGATCCCCATAAGACCAGAGCAGGAATGTAACCTGATTATATAACCGAGAACCATATCAGAAGTTCAAGGGAGATGAGAAATTACACGACACCAGGTTATAGTCCAACAGGTTTATTTGAAAACACAAGCTCTCAGAGCCTCATCCTTCTTCAAGTATTAGTGAGAGAGGTAGTATCAGACACAGAATTTATAAGTAAAGATCAAAGGTTCACACCATTGATGAGGAAGTACTAAACAAACCTAAGATGCTGTTAAATCTTTAATCTGTTAAAAGGTTTTAATTGATTAATATGTAAATCCCCGAATTCCTTTCAAGTCACGGTCCTGAGAAGACTAAGTTTTATCAGTGTAAAGTAGAGATGACATTTTGTCCAACCCACTCCAGTCCAACATCGGCACCTCCACATCAAGGGAGATGAGAAGCATCTATAGCAAAGTGGAAATCCCACTATGTCACTTCCGTCCTACTATCTCCACAATCAAACCATTTATACTTCTGTCTTGTGTTGCCAAACCAAATCTCAATTTATCTAGACTATTTACCACTTACTCCATATAGGTTTTCATGTTCCTTATTTTTCAAATTATAAAACTTTTTGTAACTCTCTAACTGGCAAGTTAGACTCAGTGAAAAAAGTACGGACTTACTTTTTCTAAAACTCATTACTTTGCCAGTAGCAAAACAGTAGGGCTGAATTTTCTCATCCCTGGTGTGGCCCAAGAAAGATGGGAGAATATAATGGGAATGAAAAAATCTGATTGTTGACACTGAATAAAGTTTTCACAATTTCCCCACAAACATTAAGTGACAACTTTACAATCTTCTCATCAAGTGATAAGTATCTTATTTCCATGGATTTGCATCTCACTGAAGCTCCAACTCCGTCTATTTATATCCCCTTCCAATTCTCCTCTTCACCATCAAGAAACTAAATGACAAGAATTACCAAGTAGTAAATCAGAGAGGGCATGTAGTGGCTGCAGATCACTGAACACTTGTCCTGGCCACAATGCAACTGCTTGTTCACACTAATGTCCATGCATGGTTCTTGGATACCATTCTCCTGGACTCTTCATCCACGAAAGACAGCACTGGCAATCTAGCAGATCATGCCTGCTCTGGGACCAATTCAAGACACTGACATAAGCCCTTCAACAATTTGCTTCGTGCTCAGGGATACCTATGACTTGCATGTTTCTGCCAGGTTGCTTTGCGCACAAGAACATACATGTATCTCACACATCCACAAGGGATACTCTTGCGCTCACATGGATTCACGCATCATATGGCTCTTAACATGCTTTCTGGATCCTCATTCAGATTACAGCACTGAGTTACAAGTGCCAGCTTACTTGCTTGTATTGTTGTACTGCTTGTATTGCCTGTACATCTTTCTGAGTGCACAGCGTCTTTGATGTTCGGTTACAGGCTTCCTGCCTCTGTGGGCTTAAGACCACAAGTCTATATGAAATAGGAACACGAGTAGGTCATTAAGGACCTCAAGTTTTATCCACTATCCAATATGATTATGGCTGATCCAACATTGCTCATGTCCACTTTCCTGGTTTGTTCACATAATCCTTCATTCCCCATCTCATCAAGTATCTATCTCAGCCTTAAATATGAACAAGGACTGTCTACCTACACAGCTCTCTGTGGCAAAGAAATTCAAAACTCACATCCATCTTAAAGAAGAAATTCCTCCTGATCTCAGTCTTAAATTGGCACCTCTTTTATTCTGAGACAATGGTCTCTGATCTGAGACTTTCCCATGAGGGGAAGCATCCTCTCAGCAATTATCTTGTCAAGCTCCTTACAATTCCCATGTTTCACTGAAATCACCTTTCATTCTTCTATACTCCAGTGAGTAAAGTTCCAACCTGTTTAAGCTTTGCTCATAAAATAATCCATCCATACTGAATCATCATAATGAACTTTCTCTGAACTGTCTCCAATGAAATGATATACTGCCTTAATTAAGGGGACTAAAACTGCTCACAGTACTCCAGATGTAGTCTTACCAGCACCTTGTACAGTTGCATGATGTGGAGGTACCTGTGTTGGGGTGGAGTGGACAAGGTCAGAAATCACAAAATACCCGGCTATAGTCCAACAGATTTATTTGAAAACACAAGCTTTCAGAGCCTTACTCCTTCTTGAAGTAAGGCTCCGAAAGCCATGTTTTCAAATAAACCTGTTGGACTATAGCCAGGTGTCGTGTGATTTCTGACCTTGTATAGTTGCATTAAGACTTCCCTAGTCATAGACTCCAACCCCCGTGAAAGCAGGTCCAACATTCCATTAGCCTTCCTGATTACCTGCTGCACCTACTTTCTAAGTTTTGTGCACAAGTCCCCCCAAGTCCATTGTGTTGGAACGTTCAGCAGCTTCCCTCCATTCAAATAAGTTTTTGTTCTTTTGTTCTGCCTTCCAAAGTGAACAACTTCGCATTCTCCGACATTGTACTCCATTTGCCAACATTTTGTCCACTTATTTAACATATCAATATCTCTCTGTAAACTGTTTGGATCCTTCTCACAACCTGCCTTTCTACCTAGAGATAAAAGATACTGCAGATGCTGGGGAATCCGAGATAACAAGGTGTGGGGCTGAATGAACACAGCAGGCCAAGCAGCATCATAGGAGCAGGAAAGCTTGACTTTTCTGATGAAGGGTCTAGGCCCGAAACGTCAAGCTGTCCTGCTCCTATGATGCTGCTTGGCCTGCTGTGTTCATCCAGCCCCA